>KZ071158.1:225729-246174 GCA_002091845.1 Anopheles cracens | reverse complement strand
CAGCTGTTTAGGCTGCCCCAGGCAGTGGGTATGGAGAATGATGTGCGCGAGTTTGGTTGAACAAACCGGAGGAGTGAATTTCGTTCCAGCTGGACATCTTAGGGTGAATGGAAAAGAAAAGAAATGGAGAAGGTCGTTAATCTGAGCGTTGGGGCAGTTTTGGAAACGCTAGCAGCGACGAGGTTTTAATCGATTTGAACTGGGCTGATGAATTTCGACTAATAATAGACATCACATTCGTCACGTTTTGTGTAGGGTGTGGAGCATAACAAATTTCAACAATTGAAATCTTGAATTTGTATAATAAATTAAACATATTTTGGGTTTTCATCTGATTATCGTTATTGAGATAATATATAATAGTTGAATGAGCTACACTACTTTGCTCTCACTTGATATATGGCACATTTAAAATAAATTTGCAAAGCTCGTTTGAGTTCTATGCTGAAACATCTTTGTTCGCATATGGATTTCACTTTTCGACGATGATAAATGCCATTTTGGTCCGTCAAATCCGAAATCTGCCAAAGGATAGTTTTGCGTGGGCAACACAGCACATCAGGTGGAGCATGGTGTGTATTGATGATGCTGATATCGCATTCATTATCGTATGATGAGGGTTAAAAGTCCCATCGTGATGCTGCTACACAATGTCACCGTACCAATTTCATAATGTACCGTGCGCGTGTGCTGGAAATGACAGGACCACCGAGAATGTGCCGTGGTCGGTTTTTACATGCAATTCAATTACGATTTGTCAATATTGGTATCGTCCTGCAGGGACGAGAGCGTTGAACCACTACCATCGGCAGCGAACATCGACGCTAAATTAGGACAAGAGGGCCACCACTTCATTATCGTCATGAACATCCCGCTACTCACGTTCGAGAGCTAACGACTATAGGTTGGGAAGATAGAGTAGATAGAGTAGGTGGACGGGTGTACACGCATATCTGGCACGGAACGGGCGAACTTTGCAATGATGTGGAAAACATTTGGGACTGGATGGAGCTGGTTGCAGCAAATACAATAACGTACACTTGACCAAACATAATAACATTACTGATATTGATGACCCACTCGATAAATGATATCGACAGGTGACAGATGCATTCTGCTTCTGCGTGTTGCAGTAAAGCTGCTGTCGACATCCCCATCTCAAAACCGCGGTTACGGTTTTTCCTAAACTATTTCTCCAACGTTTGTAGTCAACAAGTTTTTAGTAAATATTTTCAAACTCCTTTGTTAATTTGTTTTACTTTGTAATAAACAATAATAGACTGTTACCTGTCTCGTTAATACCTGTGTCGATTGATTAAACGGTTGAGATTAAATTATTTCGCCGAAGGTTGCCCACAACGCGTACGTTTCTTTAAACCTCTTTTTCGTCGTCGAACATCGCGAGAACCGTTTGTTTTTCGTTTCTGTGCCGACAAATACGCCCTTAGCTCATAAACCAGCTGTTTAGGCTGCCCCAGGCAGTGGGTATGGAGAATGATGTGCGCGAGTTTGGTTGAACAAACCGGAGGAGTGAATTTCAAATCTATGCCATCTCGTGGTTGAAAACGCCTCCCGGCTACTTTGCCAACATTTGCGGGAGGAACTAAACGATGCGGAAAGTAGGCGGTAAGAGTTCTATCGTTAACTTGTTATCGCAGCACTTTAGCCAACGTTGAACTGTGTAAAAATGCTTTGTAGTTGTGTTGTTCTTGAAAGTCAGGCATGTTGTTGTCGATTGTGTGCCCGTAAAGAGTTATTTTGAAGATAGGGTAAGAAAATCGGATATTCCGGATATCACATGCCCAATGCCCAGTAATTTAAACATTTAATTATGAATGTAATGAAATTCTAGTGCTGACAAGTTTTTACGATTTCTCTCGAACTTATGTTGCTGTAAAAATTGATTCTAAGTATGGTTTTCGGATATGCAATGCAAAATGTATCCGTAAAGCTACGATTCCGATTGATTTAAAGCAATGAATCATTACAATAGAGTAATGAATTGCTTTATTTGGTATGCATCACACTTATAGAAAATAGAGTGTTAGTCGATCAGTTTTTAATTTGACTGGGTTAGTTGATATGTTATTTCAATGGATAGATAGTCAAAATGCAAAAATACCTTTCCACGTTTACAACATTCTAAAATAGATTAGCAAGTCCATTGTGGTCGTACACTTTATGACTAATTATTTCTATTGTTAAATACACATTTTCTATTACAAAAGTCCAACAACCAAAACAACAGGTTTTCAATGCAATCGAAAAGCCAAACACTGCCACAAAAGGTTACGAATTTTCTTTCACCATTCAGCGGTAAGAAGTTTTATCTGCTTCTCCATCGGATAGTTGGATAAAATTGGATACGGTCACACTGCTCTAATTTGTTTGTGCTCTCCTGGTTGCTTTATTCCCCCAGGACGTCGTCAGCAAACAAGGTAATTAGAAAAGTTTTTAATAGTTTTATGGTGTATTGCTAAATTCGATAACGATATCAACAAACGGACTCAGTTTCTGGAAATCTGAAGCATAACAAGTGCGAAGCATCCTGCTTGAAAAGGGCAATAGTCAGGGAGGGCAAATCTATGCCATCTCGTGGTTGAAAACGCCTCCCGGCTACTTTGCCAACATTTGCGGGAGGAACTAAACGATGCGGAAAGTAGGCGGTAAGAGTTCTATCGTTAACTTGTTATCGCAGCACTTTAGCCAACGTTGAACTGTGTAAAAATGCTTTGTAGTTGTGTTGTTCTTGAAAGTCAGGCATGTTGTTGTCGATTGTGTGCCCGTAAAGAGTTATTTTGAAGATAGGGTAAGAAAATCGGATATTCCGGATATCACATGCCCAATGCCCAGTAATTTAAACATTTAATTGCGTCTGACTTGAGATTTGAGGCTCATAACGCATCCTTTACTAGAAATAGTAACCGGTTTGGTCCTGAAATTGGTCCAAAACTAAGGAGATGCTATAAATCATTGTCCAAAATGCACGCTGAACGTCGCAATCATATAAATAAACCATTTAAATCGAAACCCTTTCGCTTTTTTATCGGTTACCATACTAGAGCAGTCGGAGTATGGTTGCAAATGAATGGTACAACGAACTATGTTTTGGTCGAGCTAGGAAAAACGCTTCTAGTGTCCTTGGCGTGAGGATTGGTCCCATCCAAGATTGCAGAAGCGACCCTAACGAAACAGACATCTTCTAGAATGGAGAATGCGACCAACCGTAATCCTCCGTATTAAAAAGAATCTCCTCCCTTTTGGGCAGTCTGGGTTCCATTTTGCTGCTGCTGCTACTACTGTCTGCCGCACTTTTTACCTTAACACGTAGGATGTTCAAGAACAGGGTGGAAAAAGTTGAAGACGTAGCGTAAAGAAGTGGGCCAAACAATGAGAAAAATGCTGCTTTTGCAACTTGTGAGGTAGACAAATGATTTCTTCCAAGTTGGTGCTCTTTGCTGCGTGAAATAATTGCCAAAAACAGAAACCATCTCTCTTTTCAAAGTATCAGCTCAGTCAGTATGTTCTGATATCTGGTTTATATAAATATTCCAGTCCTTGTACTCAACACTTCATTCATTGAGCACTTTTTATTGAGCGTCGACAACAGCCACATTTAACGCCCTCGAAACTACTAGGAACGTATCCATTATAGTGAACGTGCCAGCAAGTTTAGCAGTATCCAAGTTGTCTATGGCACCAAGATAAGCAATGTTTCATTTGTAAAAGAACATCTAGCCGTCAGAGGAGTTATAATAGAACTCATTCAACCGAGCACGGAAGAATACCGGCGGACGTAAGCGATACGATTCGTTGAAGAAAAAGGTCATAATTTGTTTCACATTTCATCGGATCGGACGAACAAGTTTTGCGTACCCTACACAGACCGGGGGCAGAAAAGACGGAAGAAAGCGAATTCAGCTGCGAAAAAAATCACGCAAAACCAGACACCACCACCAAACGATGGAAACAGTTGACGAAGCAGCAAAACACGGCTAAGGTTAACCCTCAACGGGCTTCACGTGGAAAGCAGAAAGTTGTGAACAACAACAACGTATCGGAAGGAAACTAAACAGACGAAGGGAAACGGCATGGAAACGGAACATTCTTTTCAATATCATCCTGGCAACAAATAGGGAATGAATTGATCGGAATGTTTGTCGAGTTACTTCTTTAGAAATGCTAGAAGAAACTGTATTGAGTTTTTATCTTTCTTCGAACCACAGCTGCGATGTCACGGAAGAGTGTGACTCAGCGCAATATTGCACGACAGATCATTTTTTCCCCCACATATCTTGACACATGCCTTGTTTATGTCTTAAGAAATGAGAAAAAGCGCTGGTTTTATGTTGAAACGTAGATAGCAGGACTAAATAGGTCGTTTGTCAACATTGATTGTCATGAAAAAAATATTTCACAAGCAAATAAGACTAGTTTCTATCGCGAGCATTATGAGCATTGTTCGCCAAGTAAGACCAACAAAATAACAAATAAGTTTAGTAAAACAACAAATATGTTCTACAAAAATAAGTAATAAAGTAATAAAGTATAAAATAAGTAAATCTGACGTGAAATAAGTGAACATGTATTATAAGGAAAACATGGAAGTGGCCAAAAAACTTAATACTATAACTTTTTATTTTTATGTAGTTTGTGCATATGGATTATCATTTATAGATTCATTGATGGATTAATGATTTAAATAGAAAAAAAATGGAACATTAAACAATTTTGCTTGAAGCACCAATGCTTTGCACTCTGTCGAGTAAAGTTGCGCTTCAACCAAACAGTTTTTGCGGAATGCGCCCTTAGTCGAAGTTTCGTCAAGGTTCCCGTTCCTGCGCAACTATCCGTCGATAGTTGGAGAGCACGAGAGATATGCTCCGTCTGCTAATGGGTTAAAATCTCGAAATTTGCATGAAGCTACGGTCGATACCGTCTGTTTCGGAAACTTGTAGATGGTATCGAGTAGCGAAAAATGGTTCACCAACACTTCATTCATTGAGCACTTTTTATTGAGCGTCGACAACAGCCACATTTAACGCCCTCGAAACTACTAGGAACGTATCCATTATAGTGAACGTGCCAGCAAGTTTAGCAGTATCCAAGTTGTCTATTGCACCAAGATAAGCAATGTTTCATTTGTAAAAGAACATCTAGCCGTCAGAGGAGTTATAATAGAACTCATTCAACCGAGCACGGAAGAATACCGGCGGACGAAAGCGATACGATTCGTTGAAGAAAAAGGTCATAATTTGTTTCACATTTCATCGGATCGGACGAACAAGTTTTGCGTACCCTACACAGAGCGGGGGCAGAAAAGACGGAAGAAAGCGAATTCAGCTGCGAAAAAAATCACGCAAAACCAGACACCACCACCAAAGGATGGAAACAGTTGACGAAGCAGCAAAACACGGCTAAGGTTAACTCTCAACGGGCTTCACGCGGAAAGCAGAAAGTTGTGAACAACAACAACGTATCGGAAGGAAACTAAACAGACGAAGGGAAACGGCATGGAAACGGAACATTCTTTTCAATATCATCCTGGCAACAAATAGGGAATGAATTGATCGGAATGTTTGTCGAGTTACTTCTTAAGAAATGCTAGAAGAAACTGTATTGAGTTTTTATCTTTCTTCGAACCACAGCTGCGGTGTCACGGAAGAGTGTGACTCAGCGCAATATTGCACGACAGATCATTTTTCCCCCAAATATCTTGACACATGCCTATGTTTATGTTTTAAGAAATGAGAAAAAGCGCTGGTTTTATGTTGAAAAGTAGATAGCAGGACTAAATAGGTCGTTTGTCAAGATTGATTGCCATGAAAAAATATATTTCACAAGCAAATAAGACTAGTTTCTATCGCGAGCATTATGAGCATTGTTCGCCAAGTAAGACCAACAAAATAACAAATAACTTCAGTAAAAGAACAAATATGTTCTATAAAAATAAGTTATATGCTATGAATACTGCACCAATTTCAAAATAAACCTCACGTTAAATAAGTGAACATGTACTATAAGGAAAACATGGAAGTGAACAAAAACCTTAATCCGATAACTTTTTATTTTCTTGTAGTTTGTGCATATGGATTATCATTTGCAGATTCGTTGATGGATTAGTGCTTTAAATAGAAAGAAAAATGGAACAATAAACAATTTTGCTTGAAACACCAATGCTTTGCACTCTGTCGAATAAAGTTGTGCTTCAACCAAGCAATTTTTCCGGAATGCGCCCTTAGCCGAAGTTTCGTCAAGGTTCCCGTTCCTGCGCAACTATCCGTCGATAGTTGGAGAGCACGAGAGATATGCTCCGTCTGCTAGTGGGTTAAAATTTCGAAATTTGCATGAAGCATGAATGTAATGAAATTCTAGTGCTGACAAGTTTTTACGATTTCTCTCGAACTTATGTTGCTGTAAAAATTGATTCTAAGTATGGTTTTCGGATATGCAATGCAAAATGTATCCGTAAAGCTACGATTCCGATTGATTTAAAGCAATGAATCATTACAATAGAGTAATGAATTGCCTTATTTGGTATGCATCACACTTATAGAAAATAGAGCGTTAGTCGATCAGTTTTTAATTTGACTGGGTTAATTGATATGTTATTCCAATGGATAGATTGTCAAAATGCAAAAATACCTTTCCACGTTTACAACATTCTAAAATAGATTAGCAAGTCCATTGTGGTCGTACACTTTATGACTAATTATTTCTCGTTAAATTGTTTCGGTATTTGACAGGCAGAATGGTTTTCTATTGTTAAATACACATTTTCTATTACAAAAGTCCAGCAACCAAAACAACAGGTTTTCAATGCAATCGAAAAGCCAAACACTGCCACAAAAGGTTACGAAAGTTCTTTCACCATTCAGCGGTAAGAAGTTTTATCTGCTTCTCCATCGGATAGTTGGATAAAATTGGATACGGTCACACTGCTCTAATTTGTTTGTGCTCTCCTGGTTGCTTTATTCCCCCAGGACGTCGTCAGCAAACAAGGTAATTAGAAAAGTTTTTAATAGTTTTATGGTGTATTGCTAAATTCGATAACGATATCAACAAACGGACTCAGTTTCTGGAAATCTGAAGCATAACAAGTGCGAAGCATCCTGCTTGAAAAGGGCAATAGTCAGGGAGGGCAAATCTATGCCATCTCGTGGTTGAAAACGCCTCCCGGCTACTTTGCCAACATTTGCGGGAGGAACTAAACGATGCGGAAAGGAAAGTAGGCGGTAAGAGTTCTATCGTTAACTTGTTATCGCAGCACTTTAGCCAACGCTCAACTGTGTTAAAATGGGTCGTTGTTGTGTTGTTCTTGAAAGTCAGGCATGTTGTTGTCGATTGTGTGCCCGTAAAGAGTTATTTTGAAGATAGGGTAAGAAAATCGGATATTCCGGATATCACATGCCCAATGCCCAGTAATTTAAACATTTAATTGCGTCTGACTTGAGATTTGAGGCTCATAACGCATCCTTTACTAGAAATAGTAACCGGTTTGGTCCTGGAATTGGTCCAAAACTAAGGAGATGCTATAAATCATTGTCCAAAATGCACGCTGAACGTCGCAATCATATAAATAAACCATTTAAATCGAAACCCTTTCGCTTTCAAGAAAAAAATCTAAAAAAAGACTATTTTTCGCAGCTTGATGTCAAACTTATCAGTAAAACGCATACATTTCGTATGGTGTATCTATTTCCTAAGTCATCTCCGTTCGAGGTTCATCCACTCCGAGTATGCGCCACCCGGGAAAGGTCACCAATGGTGTGGCCCATCGGTTTCGGCAGCCTCCGCGAATGCGTTGGAGGTTAGAAACGTTCAAGAAGGGGCTTAACCCCGGCGCTCGTCGGTGTTGACCGTTGTGCTCAGCTGGACACTTTTCAACGGTAATAAACAATAATAGACTGTTACCTGTCTCGTTAATACCTGTGTCGATTGATTAAACCGTTGAGATTAAATTATTTCGCCGAAGGTTGCCCACAAAGCGTACGTTTCTTTAAACCTCTTTTTCGTAGTCGAACATCGCGAGAACCGTTTGTTTTTCGTTTCTGTGCCGACAAATACGCCCTAAGCTCATAAATCAGCTGTTTAGGCTGCCCCAGGCAGTGGGTATGGAGAATGATGTGCGCGAGTTTGGTTGAACAAACCGGAGGAGTGAATTTAACGTACACTTGACCAAACATAATAACATTACTGATATTGATGACCCACTCGATAAATGATATCGACAGGTGACAGATGCATTCTGCTTCTGCGTGTTGCAGTAAAGCTGCTGTCGACATCTGCATCTCAAAACCGCGGTTACGGTTTTTCCTAAACTATTTCTCCAACGTTTGTAGTCAACAAGTTTTTAGTAAATATTTTCAAACTCCTTTGTTAATTTGTTTTACTTAAAAAAGTCCTAGTATTCAAACAAATTTCAGGATAATATCCAAACAAATTTATGGTTATTTGACAAAACGGTGCAAACATTCGAAAATTGAAATGAATAGTGTAGTTTGCATAGAAGAAGGCATTGTGAGACAGAGTACTCAAATTTAAACAAATTTTATTGCATCATAAAACCTGCCTCCACATCCTACACATCACAAATGCTTACGTGCTCCACATGACTGTTAGCTCAAATCTACCACAAATCAGGTGAATGTCACGTTTGCAAGCAAAATCATAATTCGGTCGTGCCTGCTCTCCTGCACATTGGCAGCATGAAGGGTGCGCCATATGTTTGTTCAGTATGCCTACTTTGTGTTATACCTACCTGTTAAATGAATTTCTCGTGGAATTAACATGTTTATCACATGGTAAACAAAAGCAGAATCCGGGACGCAGTTGATATTTCATTGGGGGAAAACATGTGCTATATACGTACTCTTCAATGAAAAAAAACTGGAAACAGGAATAGAATCTTAAGTTATCTTTTTATTTTTTTCAGAAACCATTGGAACAAGTTTGTGAAAAAATAGACTGAAAGCAGAAACATTTTTACACCTAATGTTTAGTTTTCATACTAGTCAATGCGCTCACAGTTTTGTTGCGGACTCAAAGTGTTTGATTAATTGCTGACTAAAAGTTTTAACAAACGCTTTGATGTATAAGATATTAACAACTTCTCGCTTTCCCTTCAAACCTTTCAAATGTATGATTTTACGATTCCTTCTATAGGATCTACGTTTCATGCACTAAATTGTGCTTTCAATATGCTTTTTATCGTTCATATAAGTCAGCTCGCTTGGCTGCTGTCGGATAATCTTAAACTTTATAGTGTGTTACATGGTTTGTTTCTACAAACGGACGACAACTACGACTTAAAACACGACGATCTCTTCGAAACTGACTCTGAAATGAAAACTTAAACACACCCACATTTGGCGAAGCTTCAGCATAACCATAAATAAAGATTTCTCTCAATGCTCCTTCGTAGGATTAACGATAGATATGAGCCGATCAGGTGATCTTTTGCGTTGACAAGGCGTATATCGGATTACTACATAGCTAGGTATTTGGAAATGTTTCGACTGACGAGAGTTGTATCAGTGAGTTCAAACTGAAGAGCACACAACAAGCATTTGCGATTATATTAACATTTTTTTACATTGCGATTTCGAAATATATACTCGATGTCATAATAAGAAATAAAAAATATATATATGATAAAATACATCAAAATAAATTAATTATTCTATTCGTTATTGTTTACAAACAACAGATCATCGATGGAATAGTATAAGTTTTGCAGTGCTTCTTTCTACAAACTAATTAACATACTTGTTCTACAATTAGAAAGCTATCATACACAACATCCCTTGGCAGTTGAGTTGAGAAGCAAATTATCTGATTCACTGTTGCCGCGCTACTGATAAGCTATCCAATCAGTTTTGTAAGCAGTTTAGCTGCACCGAGTGCCAGTTTACTGGCTTATAACAATAGGTGGATTGTAGGTGGATATCAGGCGCGTAGGATTAGATTAATTTAAATTATGGAAATTTATTCACATTTCTTCGTGAGTGGACTGGAGGACCGGTGGCTTGCTACGCTGATTGCATTCGATTGCTTTCCTAAACTATTTCTCCAACGTTTGTAGTCAACAAGTTTTTAGTAAATATTTTCAAACTCCTTTGTTAATTTGTTTTACTTCAAAAAGTCCTAGTATTCAAACAAATTTCAGGATAATATCCAAACAAATTTATGGTTATTTGACAAAACGGTGCAAAAATTCGAAAATTGAAATGAATAGTGTAGTTTGCATAGAAGAAGGCATTGTAAGACAGAGTACTCAAACTTAAACAAATTTTATTGCATCATAAAACCTGCCTCCACATCCTACACATCACAAATGCTTACGTGCTCCACATGACTGTTAGCTCAAATCTACCACAAATCAGGTGAATGTCACGTTTGCAAGCAAAATCATAATTCGGTCGTGCCTGCTCTCCTGCACATTGGCAGCATGAAGGGTGCGCCATATGTTTGTTCAGTATGCCTACTTTGTGTTATACCTACCTGTTAAATGAATTTCTCGTGGAATTAACATGTTTATCATATGGTAAACAAAAGCAGCATCCGGGACGCAGTTGATATTTCATTGGAGGAAAACATGTGCTATATACGTACTCTTCAATGAAAAAAAACTGGAAACAGGAATAGAATCTTAAGTTATCTTTTTATTTTTTTCAGAAACCATTGGAACAAGTTTGTGAAAAAATAGACTGAAAGCAGAAACATTTTTACACCTAATGTTTAGTTTTCATACTAGTCAATGCGCTCACAGTTTTGTTGCGGACTCAAAGTGTTTGATTAATTGCTGACTAAAAGTTTTAACAAACGCTGTGATGTTTAAGATATTAACAACTTTTCGCTTTCCCTTCAAACCTTTCAAATGTATGATTTTACGATTCCTTCTATAGGATCTACGTTTCATGCACTAAATTGTGCTTTCAATAAGCTTTTTATCGTTCATATAAGTCAGCTCGCTTGGCTGCTGTCGGATAATCTTAAACTTTATAGTGTCTTACATGGTTTGTTTCTACAAACGGACGACAACTACGACTTGAAACAAGACGATCTCTTCGAAACTGACTCTGAAATGAAAACTAAAACACACCCACATTTGGCGAAACTTCAGCATAACCATAAATAAAGATTTCTCTCAATGCTCCTTCGTAGGATTAACGATAGATATGAGCCGATCAGGTGATCTTTTGCGTTGACAAGGCGTATATCGGATTACTACATAGCTAGGTATTTGGAAATGTTTCGACTGACGAGAGTTGTATCAGTGAGTTCAAACTGAAGAGCACACAACAAGCATTTGCATTATATTAACATTTTTTACATTGCGATTTCGAAATATATACTTGATGTCATAATAAGAAATAAATAAAAAATATATGATAAAATACATCAAAATAAATAAATTATTCTATTCGTGATTGTTTACAAACAACAGATCATCGATGGAATAGTATAAGTTTTGCAGTGCTTCTTTCTACAAACTAATTAACATACTTGTTCTACAATTAGAAAGCTATCATACACAACATCCCTTGGCAGTTGAGTTGAGAAGCAAATTATCTGATTCACTGTTGCCGCGCTACTGATAAGCTATCCAATCAGTTTTGTAAGCAGTTTAGCTGCACCGAGTGCCAGTTTACTGGCTTATAACAATAGGTGGATTGTAGGTGGATATCGGGCGCGTAGGATTAGATTAATTAAAATTATGGAAATTTATTCACATTTCTTCGTGAGTGGACTGGAGGACCGGTGGCTTGCTACGCTGATTGCATTCGATTGCTTTGACGATCGGGTGCACTGCTGCTGTGTCAGATGGGAGCGTTGAATCCAAGTTTGTGGAGGCGTTTTACCTTCATCACAGTAGCGTTATTCGATCGATCCGACAACACTGTTTCGGTGCCGGCGTCAACCTTGATTGTTGACAGCTTTGAGGAGGTGTTATACGAACACACAATTTAAAAACTGATGGAATGCAATGGGGAAAAAACCCAGACAGTTTTCGGCTATCGGAAATTACACAGCATCTCTATGTTTTGAAAAGATGCATTATTTGTCTTGGAGAATACATTTGCTATTGACTCTCTTACTTTTTTTTACTATAATATGTTGTGTTCATGAGTATACGACATCATCTGTATACGACATCTTTAGCAGCTAGCGACTATTGAGTCATTTTATCCATTGTTATGTTGTACAATTTTGCTTAGGTGCGGGATCGAACGGAGGTTCGATCCCAGTCGCTCATATCCGAACTCCTCTTTTAAACTGTATAAGTCAGCACTCCGGGCTAGCTTCGGCAAATATATCCTAGCACTCCATGCTCAGGAACAAATTACCACTCAGTCGCTTCCTTTAAACACTTCATTATTCTTGCTGTCCTCCTCACTTCACTTCTGGATTCGGAATCTTTATTAGGAATGATTTCGTCCACCTCACCTCTGTTACGCTTTTTATAGTCGATGATACGAGATTTCAGAGCCTGCTTGAGCGATCTGTGTATGTTTCCCGTTTCAGCGCCTCCTTTTTGCTGGTTGCTCAGCTGCTATATTGGGAGTGTAAGGTTTGATGAGGAAATTATGATTTTCAGAATAATAAATGCTAATAATCCTAAATAAATAAATACTACAACTATATTCTCCATAACGAATTTCTTTTGTAAGCTTTCATTTCCTACACGGGTTTAGGGATAAGACGTTTTTGATCCATAAATTTGACATGGACAGAAGAGAAAATATCAGGTCATCAAATGAATAAAAGAAAAAGGGAAGTAAAATAGATGAAGAAAGCAACACTTGAAATTAAATTTATGCACTCAAGTACTACACTTACGAGTGGCTGCCTGATCTGGCGTTTGCGCCGGACGGAACTAGCATGACCGGCAACATCAAAGATCGGAAATCGTTTTCACGCGCCTTTGAACCATGTGTAGGTCATTGACGCAGGCCAGACACAACAATGTAGCGATATTATGCTACAACGCGGGATGCATAGGAGGAAATGGCCCATATGGCGCCTCTCGAACGTGGAAGTGATGTGTGCGGCGGGCCTTATGGAGAACATCAAGTGTTTCCAAACTAAACATGTTTTTTTCTGGACAATGCATTTGTGAGGCGCTCTGTTCTGGATCGAGTGAACAAGACATCGATTGATAATTGAGTTTCATAAACTTACAAACCCTTACTGTAGTCGTTGGCACGTCGTTGCGGACGCCTTTTAAATATTTGAGAAATTCATTAAAGAGAGCACCGTTGATAGCGTGGTCAAAGTGCCGAAAAACGTGTTATTCATTGCCAGTTTCAAATCAACTTGAATTCTGAACAATTCAGGAGTAAGCAGTTCTAAACCTAAATTGGTTCTATGCGTAATATCGTGAAACGTGACTATTTAAACGGCACGCTATGTAAAAAGTATAAACTTTCCAAACATTCTGTTTTATGTATGCAGTATTGTATGATTTTATTAAACATGAAAGAGTACCGAAAATTTGTAATGCGGTGTCTTTTTTAATCCATTGCCGCCTCTAGAGATGACTACTTAGGGTGACACTGGTGGTTGTGCTTGACGGGAAAAGTTAAAATATAATTTATTGGGCCATCCTTAACTTCTCCGCCGAGCCGACCAGTTGCTAATTGTTTTGACCGGCGCATGATCGCACTTTAGGGATGTTACGCACAAAAAAGTACATAAAACTGACCTCATGGCCTTGTATGCAGCGGATGTCGTCACATTTCTTGAACATCTTAATATCCCGCGCCTGCTGGGCAAACGGTCGCCAGCTCTTCGCCGTGCTCGACAAATCATTTTCAGCAGCGACGACAATGTACTTGATAATCTCATTAGTTTGGCCGAAAATCCGATGAACGAAAGCGCCCTTAAGGTCATGTTCACCGAAAGGCACGGAACAAAATGTTGTAAGAACACTCCACTTTACACGCTACCTATCCATTGTCCGCTGCTTACACCCTGAATCATTCAACAGTTAACGATGAGCACGCAGAAATTTGAATAATGGACGCGCGAAGGCTACCACTTCACGGAGTTCAGCGTTTTATTGAAAATTTTATTTTTCCGCACACCGTGGCCGACATCGAGAAACCGGAATGTACGGTAGCGTTTTCTGCCACCGTCTGGGAGGGTCGTTTTTCGTGCCGAACCGAAGAGCATCTTATTAGGAGGGGCCGCTGAAGGATCCCGCGCAAATCTCCTCATTTGATTATTCATGAAGATTAAAATACAATTAAGTTGCCCAAATGCTCACTCGTTCCTTTGGTACAGTCGTTGGGTTGCGGACTTTTGCGATTTCAGAGCTTGCTTGAGCGATCTGTGCATGTTTCCCGTTTCAGCGCCTCCTTTTTGCTGGTTGCTCAGCTGCTATATTGGGAGTGTAAGGTTTGATGAGGAAATTATGATTTTCAGAATAATAAATGCTAATAATCCTAAATAAATAAATACTACAACTATATTCTCCATAACGAATTTCTTTTGTAAGCTTGCATTTCCTACACGGGTTAAGGGATAAGACGTTTTTGATCCATAAATTTGACATGGACAGAAGAGAAAATTTCAGGTCATCAAATGCATAAAAGAAAAAGGGAAGTAAAATAGATAAAGAAAGCAACACTTGAAATTAAATGTATGCACTCAAGTACTGCACTTACGAGTGGCTGCCTGATCTGGCGTTTGCGCCGGACGGAACTAGCATAACCGGCAACATCAAAGATCGGAAATCGTTTTCACGCGCCTTTGAACCATGTGTAGGTCATTGACGCAGGCCAGACACAACAATGTAGCGATATTATGCTACAACGCGGGATGCATAGGAGGAAATGCGGCGGGCCTTATGGAGAACATCAAGTGTTTCCAAACTAAACATGTTTTTTTCTGGACAATGCATTTGTGAGGCGCTCTGTTCTGGATCGAGTGAACAAGACATCGATTGATAATTGAGTTTCATAAACTTACAAACCCTTACTGTAGTCGTTGGCACGTCGTTGCGGACGCCTTTTAAATATTTGAGAAATTCATTAAAGAGAGCACCGTTGATAGCGTGGTCAAAGTGCCGAAAAACGTGTTATTCATTGCCAGTTTCAAATCAACTTGAATTCTGAACAATTCAGGAGTAAGCAGTTCTAAACCTAAATTGGTTCTATGCGTAATATCGTGAAACGTGACTATTTAAACGGCACGCTATGTAAAAAGTATAAACTTTCCAAACATTCTGTTTTATGTATGCAGTATTGTATGATTTTATTAAACATGAAAGAGTACCGAAAATTTGTAATGCGGTGTCTTTTTTAATCCATTGCCGCCTCTAGAGATGACTACTTAGGGTGACACTGGTGGTTGTGCTTGACGGGAAAAGTTAAAATATAATTTATTGGGCCATCCTTAACTTCTCCGCCGAGCCGACCAGTTGCTAATTGTTTTGACCGGCGCATGATCGCACTTTAGGGATGTTACGCACAAAAAAGTACATAAAACTGACCTCATGGCCTTGTATGCAGCGGATGTCGTCACATTTCTTGAACATCTTAATATCCCGCGCCTGCTGGGCAAACGGTCGCCAGCTCTTCGCCGTGCTCGACAAATCATTTTCAGCAGCGACGACAATGTACTTGATAATCTCATTAGTTAGGCCGAAAATCCGATGAACGAAAGCGCCCTTAAGGTCATGTTCACCGAAAGGCACGGAACAAAATGTTGTAAGAACACTCCACTTTACACGCTACCTATCCATTGTCCGCTGCTTACACCCTGAATCATTCAACAGTTAACGATGAGCACGCAGAAATTTGAATAATGGACGCGCGAAGGCTACCACTTCACGGAGTTCAGCGTTTTATTGAAAATTTTATTTTTCCGCACACCGTGGCCGACATTTCAGAATAATAAATGCTAATAATCCTAAATAAATAAATACTACAACTATATTCTCCATAACGAATTTCTTTTGTAAGCTTTCATTTCCTACACGGGTTTAGGGATAAGACGTTTTTGATCCATAAATTTGACATGGACAGAAGAGAAAATATCAGGTCATCAAATGAATAAAAGAAAAAGGGAAGTAAAATAGATGAAGAAAGCAACACTTGAAATTAAATTTATGCACTCAAGTACTACACTTACGAGTGGCTGCCTGATCTGGCGTTTGCGCCGGACGGAACTAGCATGACCGGCAACATCAAAGATCGGAAATCGTTTTCACGCGCCTTTGAACCATGTGTAGGTCATTGACGCAGGCCAGACACAACAGGGAAGGAATTAGAATATCTTCAGACTTGTGGGTTTTTGTGATGGCTCAGGCGTGTAGGAAGCGGTACATAATTTAGTGTAGGAATTTAAAAAATATTCCCACTAGGATTCTCGTCTGTCACTTCGGGTGATGGCTGTCCATTAAAGAGCAATTGTGAGCGGCAGATGAAACGTTCACTACACATTGTAGGGGTGCATAATTTTGAATAAGAAAAGAATGGTAAGAAAATAGTCCTGTTCCAGGAGATCTTGCAGATGAAGCATCAAACATGGTAAGATGGAACCGTTGACCTTTTTCTCAGCCCGAGATAATGCAATGTTGAGCACAGCTGAGCGTCCTGAACGTCTAATGGTTCACTGTTGAATTGCATTCAACGTTAGTAATTTTCAGCATATGATGTGATATGATCAGTAAACACATGGATGTCACATAGGTATAACGCACATACGATGTGGAACATTCTGTGCATATGAGCTTTACTACTGTTTTAATAATTTGAATGTAGTATAACTAATTAAAGTGAAATGAGTGAAACAACTTCAAAATAAAACAGAATAAAAATATTGGAGAATATCAGACTAAATTTAATCTGCTAAAGACATAGGAGGTTGTACTAAGTGAGCATCATTAGTTTTTATTTGATTGTTCTGAACTTTTATGATGGCGATGTCTTATAATCCCTGGAATTTTCAGTTGAATGGTAAAGTGAGCTGGTCAAGGAGGTACGAATTGGATTGCTGTCATGTCTTGTGAAGCATCTAACGCGAAAGGAACCGAAAGGAGCTGAAGCGTTTGTTTCCATAACAACCTGAAGACAATTACCTACTGTTGAAACCCGGGGTCAGGGTTGTTTGTGGTAACAATTTCACTGGGATGCATGTCATACACAAACAGGCTGTCAACGATGTGTGAAGCTGCCAACGAGTGAGTAAATAATATCCAACATCAGCTGCATGGCTTTAGTGAGATGAATGGTTAGCCTGTGGCTGTTTCAGTAAGTAGAAACATAGCTGGATTCTACGCAATTTTTCAACGTTTGATCAACTCGAAACGCTGATTTATCAAAACGACAGACTCTCATCCACAGGTATCTAAAACGCGTAGTTCGTTGCATGAATAGCGATACATCCGAATTGTTATTCAATCGGATTTTTTTTTCGAGAGTTCATTTGCATCTTAAATGAAGTATCAAGAGGTTGCTGTCATCGGTCAAAACATCATAGGTTGACATTCCGCAAGGGCACCGTGGGAAGGTGTTGCATTCGAGCCCTCCATTCGTTAGGAATATTTTTCATCCAACTGGAGGAGAAATATGCAGATCAATCATCAGCACTTACAAACAACCCACAACGCTGCTGACTACCGGGTAATGTGAGGGAAGGAATTAGAATATCTTCAGACTTGTGGGTTTTTGTGATGGCTCAGGCGTGTAGGAAGCGGTACATAATTTAGTGTAGGAATTTAAAAAATATTCCCACTAGGATTCTCGTCTGTCACTTCGGGTGATGGCTGTCCATTAAAGAGCAATTGTGAGCGGCAGATGAAACGTTCACTACACATTGTAGGGGTGCATAATTTTGAATAAGAAAAGAATGGTAAGAAAATAGTCCCCCCGGCGATTGACAATGTGTTGGAGCATTTGCCGTACGGCTGGCTCTTCCCGATGACACCGCTTTCGATGTCTAAAGCAAGAACCGAATCAATGTGAGTGTCCAAATATTCCAGGAGCGATTCCCGAGTTTGAGCAATAACAAGAGCAACTTTCGAAGAGCAATAGCACTGTGCAAATAAACTAAAATGGAATGGTGAGAGTACGTTGCAAGATGTAACAAGTCGATACTATATAACACACAAAGCTCGATTTCCAACGAATAGGATGTATGTCACCACCATAAACAGTTATCCGTTATTCGACAATATTTAATGATAACAATTTTACTTTACCTTACTAATAAGATCGAGGATGCACTTTTTAATGTTTTGGCATATAATTTGAATTCTAATTCCAATCGTTATAAATCAGCGCTGGTGATTGTTCAACAACATTTCATTCAGAGGTCACAAATTTGCTACAATACAATCGCTGCAATTGTACCTATACAATGTAAAACTTATCGTTAAAATTGACTGAATAACTGGAACTCCACTTTACACGCTACCTATCCATTGTCCGCTGCTTACACCCTGAATCATTCAACAGTTAACGATGAGCACGCAGAAATTTGAATAATGGACGCGCGAAGGCTACCACTTCACGGAGTTCAGCGTTTTATTGAAAATTTTATTTTTCCGCACACCGTGGCCGACATCGAGAAACCGGAATGTACGGTAGCGTTTTCTGCCACCGTCTGGGAGGGTCGTTTTTCGTGCCGAACCGAAGAGCATCTTATTAGGAGGGGCCGCTGAAGGATCCCGCGCAAATCTCCTCATTTGATTATTCATGAAGATTAAAATACAATTAAGTTGCCCAAATGCTCACTCGTTCCTTTGGTACAGTCATTGGGTTGCGGACTTTTGCGGTAAATTTAAATTGTTTTCTGTGCTACCTACGAGACAGCTGTGTTCTTCCGTTTCATTTGTAGATATATAGAAAAAAGTTATATCAAATAAATCATCAAGTAAGCAAATGGAATGTACAACAAACAGGTAAGATACGAGAAGTACAGAAAATAATGGAAAAATTTGCAATTTTTTGATCCTCCTAAGATTCGTAAGCTTGCTTCATATAAACATTAAATTATCAACGTTTTCAATACCGAACTGGAAAACTGAACGTTAAAAGACAAATATAAAGCACGCATAGTCCACCTTCAATTTATCTAAAATTAAATTGTTAAAAGCATTATTTAGTTCTGTACATAACAGCATTGTCTAGCAACTATGTCTACCAACGAAAGTGCATAAATACATAGAAATTGCATTTAGCAGGAGGGTTTGAGCAGATGAAGTGTTTGCCAAAGTTATTATGCAAATGCTCGGTGAACGGGGCGATAAATCATGGTCGTCAGTATATATTCCCCCCCCCCCCGACGGGAACGGTGCATTCGGGCGTTTCCGGTGCCAGACAAAAGCCACGGGGGCTTGCGACCACGCTTACAGTTTCATTCGAGAATTATTGAAATAGCTTGACAACCACCGATCTCCCATATGGTCTGAGGTTGGGGTCTGATATTTATTAGGCACAATTTCGGTACCAGTTCAAGTGATCATTCAGACGTTCCACAGCCCTCGTATTTTTGGTGGGAGAAATGTACTTGAATAATTGTACATTCTTTAACTAATTCGAGGACAAGACTCGCACGGTAAGACTATTCTTGATTAATGATAGACATAACATTCTTGTCCTACACTACTGGAGACAATTTTATGCAGACATGTTTCAATGTATATTCCCTAGCGGCACCGAGAAAAGCACAATCACGAGCACAATTTTGTTTTATTTTGTTTCTACTCTGTAATGCAATGTATCCGATGGCTGGTGTAAAATTCCTATAGGAAAACGAATTTCACGAATTCTGCTCACAATTTTCGAAATATTGCCTGGATTGCGATTGAATGGTTCTAGATAACCGGTTATCGCAGAATCTCATCTATGTGAAAGTGTTTTTACAGCCCTTGTGTTGGTACGATTCTTTTGGGAGTTAAGATGAGGGCAATCAGGGCAATTCACTTCAGTATGTACGTTCAAATCGATCATTCTATCGAAATTGATGAGATTTACGTTCACTGAGAACTACTGATCGGTGCTGTGCTATGGAGTGAATTGAAGTGCTTATCCTCGAATTCGAACGATTTTTTTGTTCCGTCCAATTTAATTTGGTATCTTAGTATCTTATTTTACCATGAACCATGTTTATATTTTTACGAAGGTTGAAACGTTGAAGGTTGAATTGCTGGAACAATTTCTTCGAACGCTCGTGGTTATAAAAACGTATCAATACCCAAAAGTTTGTTAGTTTATTATCGATCTGCTGATGACAGTTTACACCTTTTTTTGGAAATAGTGGCACAGAACAACAATTTACGAAATCGTTGCTCATAAAGTTTTACATAAATTTTGCAATATCGATGGATCTAAACACCGGCACGTAATGTAACGGGGGGGTCACGAGGGATGACAAAAAGATGACTTTTTTTTTGGCAAAAACCGGTTTTCAACTGCGGAAAACAGCGTTTTC
>KZ071158.1:211222-222347 GCA_002091845.1 Anopheles cracens | reverse complement strand
AAAAAACATGCTAAATTAAAGGGTATATGTTTTCAAAAATGTAAACAAGTTCGTTAAAAAATATAATACAACAAATATGCATGAACTTATTCAATTAGAATCATGCATCAATCGTAATGAAAATTTCATGGAGGTTTATTTAGAGCCATATGTTGACTGTAGGTTGTCAGGATGGCCATTTTCATCAGTTTTCAAAAGCCTACGTCAGCTGGTCAGAAAAATATAGCTACAGCCACCGCAAGGTAACTATTTATGCCTTCTAACCCTTTTTTATAGTTTATAGTTCGCGCTTGGCAGTATAACCGGACCGGAAGTGTTTCTTTTATGTTGTCCCAGCATAAAAGAAACATTATGCAAAGCCTAGGCCAATAGAATTATTTTTACGGCATTCCGTTTCTAACAGCCTTTCCGTTGTTGGATGTATGGTGCTGTCCAATGGCGTGTACAGGGTGCTATTTCTATTACAGTCAGATCAACTTTCAGGAGTAGGGAGCAGCATAATAGAATGGGTTTTTGGAATAGGAAAAAGAATAAAAATAGCAAAAAGGTCATTCGAAAAAGTCACAGATGATATTTTTGGAATAATGAAATCTCACATCTGCGTTCCGAGTTGGATGCCAATATTTTTATATTGTTATAGTAGAATAGTAATATGACCCATAACTTTGAGACTATCTCAAAGAAAATTAATCACTTTTTGAAACATCTATTAGCAAAGGTGATTTGCAGGTGCAAAGATTGAATCTTCCTTTCAATAGTTTTCGTCATGTTCTTCTCATTTTCAGCATAGCACGTTTCGAACGGCTTACCATGCAAATTTTTACCACCATAGCCAATTAGTCACTTCGGTCTTGCCGTGCTACGACTTACCCAGCTACCACTGAAAAACCGGGCCACCTCAACGTATCTGTAGTGTTAAATTATCAACCAGACGGTAGCATGACTGACATAGCCACCAGAATAAAAACAGCATATATCGCCTTCAGCACTTAACTCATTCTAACTCTAAAGTGGCTGGAACGGTATACGTATGGGTTAAAAACGTCTTTAAATTTAACAAGCGTGTAATTACTTAAGCTTTAAACATGTCCTATTCTATGCTCCTTTTTCAAATTGTCAGTTTTGCAACATCCGCTACACAATCCTTAGACAACGAAGGGTCTGACCTTTCATAAATCATGATCCACAATGCTATTGAATTTGTGCTCGCTTCGCTTTGATACGACAGCAAAGGACATTTATCAAATTAATGGATGAAGTATATTATAATCCCACTCTAGAGCCAATCTTTTCCGTAATTACGGTCACAGCTTATAGACTCCTGAAAAAGATGTCAAGCTAAGGAAATTTGATAAGCACGTTCATAAAAAATCACGTTTGATGCTCAATGCGAACACTATAATTAAACTTTGAACTAAAATTAAACAGTAGAACCTTGAAAGAGTAACACAATCTATGTAGACACACGAACACGATTCAAGCTTGTTGCTTGCATCATGCTGTAATAGAAAGATACGATATCATAACTAAACTATTACCTTCCTATAATTTATTCATTTATGTAATCAAAACAAATTAAACATAATTATAATCGTTCATCCAATATGCAACCGATGAAATGATTGACGAAGAGACCGTAATAAAATGGCAAATATTAGACTCGGTACGCTGGGCAAAACTGATATGACGAAAGACTCAGCAGCCACATTTTGAGAACCGGTCATGGTACACAAAACATCCCCACGGTTCTCCACTCAAGAATGCCACTCGCACCACAAATCAAAACAAATCAAAAAGTCCACAACCGTGACGACTTCATTTGCAAAGTCACTTTCAATTATTTATCCTTCATTGCACATCCGTAATTGAGTTAATCGAGCGGTGGCGATGATAAAAGAGAATTCAACGTGGTACTTGGCATCGAAAGTTATACTTTAAACTTCGTTGAATGAATACTAGGTGAAGTTTGAAGGATTTGTCTTCTCTTATTCTGTATTCTTCGTCTTAGAAATGTATCAATCAAATCGAAAACTTGTTCAAAACGATAATGTCTTTAAAGCGTAAAATGAATTATTTTTCTTACTTTTTCTTAACTATTTATATTGCTTGAGAAACAACGTCAAATTAAAGAGAGCACATGCTGCTAGGAAGTTTTGGCTCACTGAATTTCTGATCGCTTTGATTATACGAATTCGTTTGATCCATTGCAGTCCATGCTATATGGATCGGCAACATTTGCAAAATTTTACAAATTAAAACATTCCATCCCGAAGAGCCAATCATAACCATGGCGTAAAACTGGTTAAAGCCACAACGTTTTCCTTCCTTCGGGCCAAAAGGTTTAATTCCGCGAGATGGTTATGGCACCCGGCGGGGCCCGATCCGGAGCAGGCATAATTAAGCAAATATTTGATGGAGCGCGATTTTATTACCCCTGCCGATGGTTAAAGAAGCACTAGAGACGCGCGAGCAGATAGGCTTAAACTTGCGGTTTGTTTGATTTGGTAAAAACAGGAACTTAAGATGGTAATCCAATCCAGAGGGATGAAGTTGATTGTGAGTAGCAAATTTTAACGATATTTCTTTAGTTTACACCTATTTTCTCACTACTTGTTCAGAAAGTATGATAATAAATCTTGAAATTGAAATTGATATTGAAAGTATTGCTTAGTTCTGAAATAAGTATTGCATTTCAGACGCAGTATGGCTTTAGTGGAAATTTTTAATAAAATTTTAGTTTCAATGTTGCTTTTCATAGCTATTCATTCATAACATGGAATAAATAAAATCAAGACGAACCTATTCATAACCAAGATAAGGTGGTGAAGATGCCCCTGGTTTTATGACACGAAAGATTCATCGAAAGAAACGAAAATGAGATACAGTGGAGAGAGGAAGGCCTCGTCAATCACGTTAACCATAAAAGACATACACGAACACACGTTCGTTGAACTTTTTTAATTACTATTTAGGTTGTTCATTCATGGTTCTTTCGTGATTACGCTCCAATGTCAACGTACTTGGTTCATATAAGATATCTGCTATCTACTTTAGAAAGCAAATTCGTGAAATATACAACGCAACGATATACTTTTAATTTTCCCCCAAACGGTACTTCAATGCTATAGAGAGGCTGTTGCTTACCTTCTATCAATTTGTGTAACTCATCGATAATTTCATACTAAAAACCTCAAATACATCTGTCAGTATTTACATTTAGTGTAAAATGCGCCATCGACCGAAAAATTAGCTTTCATGCTTAGTAATCATGTATACCCCGTATACACTCATCATGATAGACTTCGTATTGCATAAATGAAGCTAAACGAGGTAACATAATCAGATACGTCTATTTACTCTAAACTTATATGTGCGTGGTGGTGCAGTTTATCCACTTTAAAACAAGGAATGAAGTATTCTCAACAGAGATATCCCTTGGAATGCTTCTTGCCCTGTCTGTTGCACCTAGCGTCTTTGATCCCTACTTTATAGGATACAGTCTAGTTCAACTGCATTCGTTAGCATTTGGTTTTTGCGGTGGCCTGACTCGATAAACATCATTGGTTGCATCCTCTCCCGGCATGCAGAACGGTGGACCTGTATCGTAGCTCGGGCAGGGTACCAGGAAGATAAAGTTAATCGAGTGCACCAAGTTAATGCAATGAGAAGGGGCATGCAATAGCGAGGACGGAAGATCAAAAAGCGATATGTCAGTAGTAGTTTCCTTTCGTAAAACCACACTTCCATTCGCTGGTTGTGGAAGCATGCTTGGTTTAAGTTATACCATTGATGGGATGTAATATAATGTAATGAGTCCATGATTGAATCAAACTGGAACTAAACAAATTTTGGGTTCATGATCGTGACATTATTGGTACAGGTTATATAAGTTAAACACTTCATTTTTTCTTTATTTTACAACCAGCCTAAAATCGACACCAACGAGAAGTGAAATCAATACAAAAAAAAGAAGATTTCGCATAGCCGCTTCTTATCCTATCGGCTGTGTCATCTCGGCTTGCTCATGAATCTGCCATGAAATGAAGTCACGCGATTTGCACAATCTCCACTCAACCTCCGAATGCCGCTGTCTGTGGGAGCAGCAGTTGCATTTTTGTTGTGTTCATTTGATGTGACCAAACAGTTTTAAAGCAAGCTGTGAGAGAAATTGTCAGTTGATGATAAAACGTGAATATTATTTTGTTCGCGGTATACAATCCAAACCATCCATCAAAAGTTAATGTGTCAACTGTGCATATTTTGTAACTATATCTTCAAATCAAAACCCTCAGAACGTTGTATTGATTGAGTTAAAAATTGTTGAAAAAGGCTTAAGGATGTCTCTTACCCTAATGGACTGTGGCAAATTGAATAAACCACAAGCCACATAGTATGCAAATACATTTTAAACGATGATTGACATGCAAATTGCGTTGCATTGGATTGCAATTTTTGTACCAACATCCAATATGCATCCGGCTATCCAATAGAAGCCAATCGTCTCCGCTCTCTGGGGTACGATTGCTTGAGATTTTGCATACGCTCACAACATAGAGGTGTGGGTTGGAGACGTTGCGGTGCTCTGAATGCATCAGTGGATGTCTTAATGGAAACGTGCCTTCCGCTTGGCATTGCATCTGGATTGGGAAGTCGCCTGCAGTTCAGGTTTGCAACCAAGATCATTAATATCTTTATCTACCAGACGACCTGTAGAGCCAACTTAGCCAATCGATCGACAGAAAGGTAAATTGGCTTTTGCTGTCTTGAAGCGATTACGCATATTACCGCCAAGGGGGTGCAGTCCACGTAGGAACTGGTTTTTGTGGCGAAGTGGCAGTTTTTATTTTATAGTTTATTTTTCATTTTATCCTGTGATTACCACCAACTATTTGGCCAGTGAAACATTTTCGCTCAACTGAAAACTTGCCAGAATCCAGTTGAGATTATAAGCCACAACTTGTGGTATGTAAGACCTCGCGCATACGCACAGTACTATACGATCTCCCCACTCATAAAGGAGACAATGCAAATTAATTATTCTTAAAAATTGAAGGGCCGTTTTTGAATACCTGAAATACAACCTTGCAATACTATAGCACATCTTGGCTACCGCATTCTTGTCTGGACTCACAATCATCAACACCCTATTCAACTATCATATGTCTTAAAGCTCTTTACGGTTTATTTAAACATTTCAACTGCCTGCGGCGAGTCCGGACAGTGAGTATCATGAATCAGGGGAGAAAATTTGAAATACGTTGAAATACAACACTAATAACAGATGAAACAATCAACTTACCTATTCAGAAACATGCCATCTGTGCTAAATATGAGAAAAACTGCCATTCGATACAAATCGGATTCTGGTCAACCAATTTTATTTAACTCCATATCAAATTGCTGAACATCCATGGAGTGACTTATAATTAGTGTTTGTTATGTTATGTTTCATCATTGAAACAATGGCAAAATTAATGGAAAAGTCAATAAATTCTACTTTAAATAAATTTGATATTTTTTGTTTGTAATTGAAATCGTAATATTAAATTAACTGTAGATAAAATATATTTAAAATATATTAAATATATTTATTTATTTATTTATTTAAATATTTAACTAATAAATTTGGGATACTTTACAACTGTAACATTAATATATCAAGTAGATAGACAATTCCCATAGAACAATTTTATTTGTTGAAATATGTCTACTTGAACCTATGGTGCGGAAATATGAATAAATATCATAAACTAGAGTACTGTTTGTACGAGGCAGCACCACTCGGAAACGTAAATGAAACAATTTATGACAAATATATTACACCACCGTACACTGAATACAAATTACCGCAGCTATCATAAATTCAGTACGCTACAACGTGTTGATCCGGCTTTGAACCGCACGAGCCTGTCTAAATGTTGGAACAGAATGGAGGTGCGAGAGTAGAAAAGAACGGACAAATATATCTAGAAAATGAATGAGAAGAACTTGATTTTTTATTCAGAATATGATGAAAAAAGCCCAACAGAAGATAATAATGTAAGTACAAATATGCGTCAACTTTCAGTTAGAATAAATAAATTGATAAATTCATTTATGTTGAAACTTGTTTTATCCTTGTTTTACCCTTGAAACTTGTTAGAATACATTCGTCTTCTTTAGTGTAAATATATACGCGGCCTATTCATACCTTTATTCTAAAGTCGTGTTTATACCAGTAAAATCAACTGTTATTTATCAATTTGCTTCAAATTAAGACTTTTTGCTAGCCATAATATGTTTTTTTCTCTGTAACATAATTTAGCTTTATTCCTGTTATTTCTATATTTTAATATTTTCTGTGCTTCATATTTATTTTAGTGAAATAACTTGCTTATGTACAGAGACGATGTCGTTAACTTATTAAACCATGTCTATTGTAAATGATCCAAATACAAAAATTTCTCTCACATTCTTTTGTTTTTTTTTAAATAGCGACATCGCTAATACGTTTTCTACACAACACTGCTGGCCCACATGTAGATTTCTACTCTCTGTTTCGAAAGATGCAAAGGAATTTTAATCAATTACAGCTACCATTCGTCGGTTCTTTTGTCACATCGAAGATCGTTTAATCAATAGATGTTATATTTGCGGAACGGAGAATGTTGCCCACGTCTACGAGCATCAACACGAACCGCTCCATCGTCTACACTATGCGTGACTAATGTTTGATAAAAAATCTAAATTAAATATTCTTTGTGGTGGATTCGTTTGAAGAAATTTGAACTAGAACATTCAAGTGCTTTAAATACATTTCTTCGGCTAAAGGCAAGGAATGTTAATGTTGAAATGCTGGTAAGTTTTACTGTGTTCTTAGGTTATCCTAAGAACAGAGTTCATCGAGGAAACCTTAGTGGATAAGGAAACCTTCTCGTACCACAAACCCCCAACTGTACAGCATGCTCCGACCGCCATGTTGGTGTATCCGTTATATTTCTGACACGCAAGTTTCAGCTCCAGTTCCGCACCAGTTGTGGTTTGCGGTTTTCGCGCAATAACCTCACTACAACTGCTTTGCCATCGACCAGCCAGTCTTGCAAGTTTTGAATAGACCTTTCCGCGTGTTTAGATGCTTCCGGGGATTTCCGGGGATTATTCAGTACCACCGAAAGGCAATGTTCGGGTCACCCTTGTCATGACGAAAATGTGTTCCTTCGTCATGTGCACAGTTATTGAAGCGTAACAAAACAGGAATAGACGGTTTGCCGAAGCCAAGCAGTTCATTTTCGCGAGAATGGGGGAGTGCGTTGGTTCTAGTTACGGCGAATGAGGAAAGCAGTTAACGGAATAGAAAAATGTTTAAAATTATTCATAATTAAGCATTGTTGTCTCATACATTAATAATGTTATATAACCGTATATTAGAATTTTCTTTAAAAGGATATAGGACGTATCGTTTTGAACGTTCTATTGACATTGAATTCAATATACTATCATTTAAGTATCATCATGAAGCCGACTCCGCGCTTAAGCTGGTGTTTGTCATAAAAACTTACAGACGATATTCCAATATGTGAAGCTATTTCTCAACCAACCGTGAACATACCCGTGAAAACTTACATGGAATCTTTGGCTTCTGCTTACCTCGTTGACAAAAACCGTTCGAAGTACTTATTGGAGTTCAACCATCGGAAAGACAGCTTGTGCAATGCATGAGAAATATGTTCCGGGGATTCTTTCGAAGCTCAATACACACGAAATACACACTTATTCGATTGTTTAATCGTTATTCATTTAAATGAACCACAAAGAACATAATTTTGATTAAGTTAGTTCCAAGCGTTCTGTGGTCCGTTTGATAATCCTTATATACTCGTAAGTGTTGCAAAAGATTTGAATTCGTTCGTCCTGATTTTGTCCGTTGATTACATCTAAAACATAGAAGCTTCGGTGTAACATTTGATACGCGTGTACTTGGAGTCCTTATCCTATTTCGACGCATTACGTGATATCAAGATTGCAATTGTTTAAGAGGTCGTAAACGAAGACGTCGCCGACTTTTTCCGTTTAAACTGATTGCACTCAAATGCTTTTGATAATGTAATGAAAATTCGAAGCTAATAGATAACCGGTAAGATAACGGAAATAGATAACCTTTCTTGTGTGAGTTCATAATGAGTGCGGCCACGCTATGGAGTTCCTACTTGTACAAGTGATATTATACTTTTTGTCCATTAAAATTTCAATATTTTCATGTCATCTGATCCCAAAGTAAGAAAAAAAAATTGAGAATGGATGGGTATTCGCGATAAGTTTCAATGTTATCATCAGTTTCGCTGCTTACCGATGCGGAAAGGGAAAAAAGTCCAAAATGAGGATGTTGTTATCTTCGAATGTTTTGCCTTCGATTCCAAAGTCGCCCTGCAGGGGGCATTTTGATCGATTTTTCTATCCATTCCTTGGGTTTGCTTTGTTTTAACTTACCCAGCAAAAGTTTTCAGGAGATCGTTCTCATTGCGTTCTTCGATGTTTTCATTTTCTCAATCATTTGGTTTAGCTTTGCTCCGGCGTTCACTTTTCTTTTGCAATGTTAGCTTAAAGTCGAATGGATATTTTGAAACGAAATGCTCCATTCGCTTGTTTCGCCTGGTGGTGTGTGTGCGATTTTTTTACATTTGATATTTTCATTACTCCTCGAGAACATATTTTTCATGGATCGTATTTTTTGTTTCTCCGCAGTAGAAGAACGCGATTTCAGCGAAGTCATTGGATTGAAAAATTAAATCGATAAAGTAATCTATCCAACATTCGATCCATCAGCTTTCGAAGTTGCTTTTCCTGTTTCGTATTTCTATCAATCTTATTCTACCAATGAAATAGGAGCAGAATTTCATTCCATCGAACGATACCGCATTGTTCAGCAGCACAAAGTTATGTTGATTAATAAGCTTTAAAGAAATTTCTGCTGGAGGCAATCGCTCTCCTAAACTCGGAAACTCGAAACCTCTGCAATCCGTAACACTTAAACAATTATACTATCCGTTCGCAAGTGGTAGATGCTTTTGTGTTTTAATGAGGGTTTCTTATATACTATAAAGGATATTCTAAGCTTTCTATAAGCTTCTTTGGAATTTTCACCCTCGTGTATCGTTGTACAGGATTTTAAATTCTTCCTACTTACTTTGCATCAAATCTTGGGTACTGGTCTGGTTAACATATTGTACTGTTTAGGTATGGTTTACAAAAACAAAGAATCAGCATTATGAAATAAAGCCATAATAAATTATGAAATCTATGGATAAGATATGACTGTGTACTTAATACAATAGGTTTGTCGTTCCATTTTTCTCAACCATAACATTTGTCTATTTCGTTTGATCCGTTTATTATATTGGTCAAAGTAAGCCAATAAAACATACTATCTGAAAATGGTAATCGGAAAAGTGATATTGATACAAACACCTTGAGGAGATAAGTTTTGCGCAGGAAGCGAATCTTTCTACGAATCGCCTTTGTCTGGCTAAATCCCTGTTGATGAACGGTATAGAAAGAGAACATTATGCACATAGTATGATTTTCGCAGATTTTAAACTGACAAGAATTGTATGTTTGCCAGCGCACCGAGAACTTGTGGATCTCTTATGTTATTATCGATATGCTATGATGGCATACATCAGTTGAGGTTCTTGACTTTTGGTGAGTTTTAAACAATCGGGAATATTGCTAGATCACCATTTTTAACCTTAGCATCTATGTTAAAGTCGATATTTTTAAGATGGAAAGTTTTTTAAAACTATATGGGTGTAATACATTAGTTGTCATATACTGTAATAAGTAGTTTGCACATAAATGAAAATAGATTAACAATTTTAAGTTTTCAGTACAAGCGAGATAGTACATGCGAAAGGTACAGTTTATCCTGGAGTATTACTGGAGTGCCTGGAGTACCTTTAAACTGCAATTTCAACAGAATCATCATTAGTGTTATTGCTATTACTAACACTATTTGATGACAAAGAAAACTTACTGATATGGCTGCAAAAAAGTGGAGGAAATTAATTTAAATTTAACTTAAAACCACCAAACAACACAGCTGAAGCTTTTTGCTACCAGTTGAAACAACAAATTCCGTCGTTACCAATGCAGCAGTGCATTTTACAAATGCAAATTTCCGCGACAGTCGACTTAGCTCGGCATGGAATGTAACGACAAAAATGTTTATGCTTTCTCATTGCAACCACTTTTACCTCCTTGAAGCTGAACGACGGTCTGTATCGTGATGGCACAGATAAAAAGCACTGCGGGAAATTAGTAACATAATTTCCAGTCTTTACTGTCTGCGGAAAAAGTGGCGATGATGCTACGTAAAGAACTCGCATTTCTGTTGAAACCATCGGAACGGTTAGGCAAAGCTGCTTTTGTTATATAGTGATAAAGTGAATAAATGAATCATGGCCTTTAATTTACTACCTAACAATGAAAAATCAATTTATTCAAAATTTGCAAGACACTTTGTCAAACTTTTTTACCCTTCACATAATTTAAATAATAAATCTTTAAATTAATCGTCGTGCTATGTGAAACAAGGTTAGTTTTATATTTTATAGTCATCTTCGTTTAACACAATCGAAACACCAATGCTATATGCATAATATAAGGCTTGATAATTACTGCATTAGGCTCCGATGATTTGAATATGAATTGATTTGCTGCATGAAATGATAAGTTTCAATTGGAAAACATAATTTTACTTACATGTTTTCAGATTATAGTAGCTTACGGATTTCCAAATGAGACAAATTTCATGTATTTGCATATGAATTCAGGTTTTGTTAACGATCACGATTGGCTTAGAAGTGGTTTTGTTTTTTTCTTTATGAAAAATAGGAATTTTAGGATGTAACATTCTTTTTTACACAAACTTGCTATTTTGAGTATTAGATAACATGAACTTTATAACACGGCAATTTTATTTCATCGCAAAAACAGTCGTCCACAATTTTACACGTTCTAGAACGCACCATGAAAAATTTAAGTAATAAGAAACAAAACATGAATAAAAAAATGGCTTGCTTTAGAAAACTGATCAAGTAAAGAACAAGAAAACATATCTAAATAATATATTGTTAATGACACAATGTAT
>KZ071158.1:175565-196466 GCA_002091845.1 Anopheles cracens | reverse complement strand
GAGTCGTTTACAATAATAAATTGTCCATCTTCACAAAAACGTGACACTTATTTTGAAACAAGAGCTTTTAGGTCGAAGCTCGAAGCCTTAAAACTAAACATAATTACAAAAGTGGTTGGTTGGTGCAAAGGTACCGGGAGATTTGAAAGTGAAGCTTCCCTCGGGAGGAAATGATACGAAGGGCCATCAAAACAACCAATTAACCGATTCTTTGAAATTCCCAGCCGTAATGTTCCCTAGATATCCTAATTAAACTTCGGGCCAATTTGAAGTATCACTTTCCAACGAGCCATTGAATTAGCTAGAACACATTGAAACATTTTTCAGCCTAGAGGTATTTTCTTACCTAAGCAGATAATCCGTATTAAAAGGTGGATCTGAAAGGACAACGCATCTTTCATTTCGCAATGCGAATCTTTCATCTGCCATCTGATGATGGGTCAATGGGTCTGTCATAGTTTCTTTTGATACTAAAGGATGTTTGAATACCCTTCGAAGAAACTCTTCCAACTTCTAGTTTACTTTTTGAAATTAACCTTGAAAATGTGCTGAAGTATATTACACTAATGATTATAGGCATAAAACGATACCGCATCAAATGTTATAAAATGCGTGAGTGATCATGTCACAAAAGTGAAATCTTCAGCTAGGAACCCAAGACAACATCCTTTACGTAATCATTTCACAAGCGGAAACAAAACTTAACGCCTCCTATTGCAACCATCTCATTAACAACATTGAGCCCCAACCGTACCAGCAAGATGAGCGACAAAAAAGAAATCGTATGTGACATTACCCTCATGACAAAGATTTGTTCCTTCAACAGCTTTTCCTTTTTGTTGTGGTCTCGGAAGTAAAATGTTTCGAAGCAACAGGAATAAAAATTCCTTCACGTCTGTGTTATTCTAAAGCTTTTGCTGCGATCATGACACTGTGTGTATCATATTTGAATCTAACACACACCTTCAGCGTCAGCTCGGACAATTTTTGTCCCACATTTTGTGTTTTTTTTTATGAACTCTGCTCAAATAAAACAAACTAAATGAAAGTGAGTATGACAACATACTGCACAAAGACAGGAATTGAGTATGTTTTGAAGTATATTGACGAATATTTGAAATATGCACTAAAACATATTAATATAATGCAGGAACGCAGATGCTTGATCGGCTTCTGAAAGCACTAAAACCTCATAAACAACACCATTCGAAACGTGTTCCATGTTCTTTGTCTCTAAATTGAAGCAATCATCTGCTCTTACACTTTCATTATCTGAACAAAGGTCTGAATTGTTCAACTGCCCTTTAATTATCGATTCACCCTAGTTCACAAGACTGTGAGCCGTTTGGCTCGATGCTGAAGCTTGTTATTACGAGATCCATCAAAAGCCGTCAATTGTCGTTAATTTTTAATCACACAGCTGTGCTCTATTGCTACCAAAGCCTTACAATTCATCCATAGCCATACTCTCTGAAAAAAGAACATAGCTATCGGCAATTGAATGCCTCTAATCATCTATTAATTTGATATGGGAAATTTAATTGCATGGCTGCGGTGTCAGCGTACGATTACTGCATTATAGATGATAATCGTTTGATAGCAAATGAATACGAATTTTTGAGGTAATGAATTCAACATTGCATGCTTACTATGGCTTCGTTCCAAATCATAAGGCCATTCAAACCGCTTGAAACAATTTTTCACAGAAACATGAAAACTAAAGTAAACCAAAAGGAATACAACCATTACCAAGCTGAAAATTATGATATTTCGAAGATACTAAATCACTGTCCTGGATGATGCAAAACTAACTACCCCTAGTGACCTGCCTAGATACCATTCGCCACCGATAGTGCATTTTCTAACGTGAGGAGTACTTCTTTGAATGGACTCAAAATTGAATCCTTCCTCATTAATATTCGTAGCATGTGCAAACGTTTTGAACAAAATTGGGTTTCTATTGTTGGTGCACCAAACGTAGTCATGTTTATGTAAAGTATAAGTTGCAGTAAAAACTGAGATCGCTCGTCTGTAAAGAAATGTAAAAGGATTAATGCATTTACCACACAGTGAGTGGGAAACGGTTTCAAAAGCGTTTAACATTAAGTTTTCATGTTAGCACCAAATGCTTCGTTGAAAAGCAAGTGTTGTAAACAAAACGGTTTACGCCGACAGACGCTGTCACTTGACAAAACGTCAACAAAATCCGTGTCGGTGATAGTGAGAGAAAAAGATAGGGAATAGGCCAGAAACTTATTAAAGGAGGAAAATTGCGTGAAATCGACCTTTTTGGACTAAATCTTAATAAAACTCAAGACTGAGTTTTTGGCCCTCGTAAAGGAGCCTAAACACCTATCTACCAAAAAGCGTTTTTTTACAGCAAGTAAACGAGAACCTTTATTTGCTATCATCGTTTGTCATAAGCATGATAACAGATGAATAGATTGCTAAAATCTTATCTGTTAGTTGCTTGTTCGAAGTTAGCAATGAGTTATGTATGTACCGATGTAAGATGAAAATGTTGTATGTTTTTTATATTAACTATACAATTTATTTTGTTTGGGAAAGCCCGCGGTTTAACTATGCTGCCATAGTTAGAATGCAATATTTTAAATGGAATAATTTAACATAGAAGAAATCATCATTATACACCTATGCGAAGTATCTAATGCACGATTTATTTTTGCTAGGAATGCTGATGATATTAGAGTAAAAATATTACTTACAATGTAATTTGAAATCAATAATCTTGCCTTTTTGACAAAAATATGCCAAAAATGAGGATGGTATATAATGTATAAAGACCTTTATATATTATATAATGTTATATAATGTATGAAAACTGGCTGTCGTTTACATGCGTACGTATGTCACAATGATAAGCATCAGACAAGTAAAATAGAGCATGACGTGCTATATCAAACGATATCGAATATGCGTAAAAGTACAACGCTTTTCATTCAATTGTCACCCACGTGCAATTGACATCGATGGGTCGTTTCTTCTTTTTGTTTCAAGCTGTTTGAATGATTTGTTAATCTTCCAAACCCACGATGACAATTTCAGAACTCTGCACGTCAATGCAGCCCATGTAGGAATGCAGGGGTGGCTTTATTCTTCCCCCACGGTTGTACGATTTATACCAACACGCCACCACATCATCCGTTTATGGCATTTCCCTATCCAGCTTTTGTCGTTTCGCAGTAGCATTCAGTAGAGGCAGCAGTATCTTGCCTCAGCTTCGGAAAATTTCGACTCGGCCTGTTTGGTAAGTCTCTCATCCGCCCAGCAGGATATCGGTGGAAGCGCCAACAATGAAAATAATTTCGTTTTAATAATTGCGCACAAAATTTATGGCTTAGTCTCGGTTCATCCCTTGCCATCGGTTTGTTGTTTGCACACATGCTGGGCAGGTATTGTTTACAGTAAGCCGTACGTTTCGAGCCAGCGTACCAAAAGGCTGGCCATTGAGGCTTCGAATGACCATCTATTCGAAGCGATACACCAACAATTCTTTAGATTTATTTCCCGCAATTTTCGCAGTACAACATGAGCTGTTGTTCGAATCTAGATCCTACACTCAAATAACGAACAACGGACCATCGACGCTACTAAAATCAAATCTAAAATCGTTTCTATTACTATTCTTAATGGCTATCTACTATATAGAATCAAAATAGTTTTGATTTATGCAATCGATCATCTTTAAAAATTATATAATTATTATTCACATATAACTACTCATGCAAATGTTTGGAGACTGTTAAATATAGATTAAATTACTCTTAATTATCTATCATTGTAATTAAGCAGTAAAGAAAAATAAAAAAGTAATGAGAACAACAACATGAGCAAATGGAAGCAATCAAAAACGAGATTTCGAATCGTCTTGAGAATATCATATGTCAATTAAAATATTTCATGATGTAGTTGTGATGCTATTAAAATTGATGCTCTAAGCGATATCATCAACCCATATCGGATAACATAAGGTTACGTACAATTTTTTAATTATTAGCACAGAGTAATTCTTTGCTCACTTCCAGTCTCAAAGTCTTCGTTTTTGTGCGATTTCTATAATTTGTTTTCTCTTATCATGAAAAATCAAACTAAATTTAATATTCATTGTTGATTATCTTGCAATAAATTGGTTCTATATAATTAATATAATTTATATATAATTAATTGTAAACAAATGATTAAGGAAGTTTTATTCGTTTCATTCGAAACAATTTAGTACAGGTTTCAGGTCTTATTTTGGGACATAAACTTTTGATTCTGATGCCGAAGCAAGAACTTGCCTGATATGCGTACACAATTTTCTCCATGCTGTCGTAACCCTCCTTTGAACACGTTCAGAGACTCCTTCATAAACTTTCTTCAAACTAAATCCATTAACCCAAGTGTCGTCCTGATAGTTATGCTTCAATGAACGATGCTTTCGATCTTTGGCAGTGTGGTTCCACTTTCAAGGATAAGTTTACGGCATGGTTTGCAATAGTTTGCAGACTGTAAATACCACTACGTCTTTCGCACCGTGGGGGTGGGATTGACTCAGTTCGATGTTACCCAGGGATCAATTAAGCTTAGTTTAAAACCATGATTTTGCAACAACCAACTCAGAAAACTTTTGCTGTATACATGGAGCGAATGGTGATCTTTGGCAAATATATGAACATTAATATGTTACTGTTACGGACGTTTTGTTTTCTTCGGAATGCAAAAATATTTCAATAAGCTACTGCTTTTAAACCATAAACCAAAATAATTGAAAGTACGTTAAAATCGTAATGAACGCGCAAGAAGGCTTTTAAAAATGTTTTCAGACGTTGAGTGTCGCTGATTATTATTAATTACTCAATCAAAATATCGAAACTACCCACGCGTCCTTTTACAAAATTATTACAGTAAATGTACCGTGTCTCGGGTGTTTGCACACCCTTATCCTCTCATAGTTAAACGCCGTTTGTGTCAAAATTGGCACACGAATTAGCGGAGGCGTATAATTTTACACGGCCAATCTTTCTCCTTCTCATCACTGCGTTCTTGAAGACAAACAGAATCTTCTCGTTGGAGAATGTCTACCTTGGCGGCGAATCTGCAGACAAAGTTAAATTGGTAACATCAAACGTGGCGCTTCTTTCATGTTCGTACTTCACCGCTTCCTTCCCAGCAAAATGATTTCAATTTCATTTTCAAGATCCGCTGTAAAGTGTTGGGATTAATTTAAAATGAGAACAATCAACAACGTTTAATCAACGTGCGCCTTCGAAAATGCATTTTTATTTAAGTTGTGACTTTTAGGTTTGCGATGAAAGGAATGATATTGCGGATGCAAGGCTGATTCTTCAAACTCATCAGAGTTACAAAATAGTCGTAGAAAAAAAAGCAACATAAATTAAAATGCTAACAAATGACAGCAATATCAATGTGACGTCATGGAACAGAATTCTCATAAATTTGAAAATTGTTTTCACACTCTGTCACTAGGCATTTGCTTAGCCGAATAAAACCGAACCACACCCCGCGAAATCCCCGGATCTTGGATGTGTCCTAAGCCTCTTTTCCTTGTTTTGTTCCGGGTCACGCCTTGATAATTGCACCCCGGACAAAGGAAAACATTTTCATCATGACGAGGGTGACCCGAACGTTGCTTGTGGGTATCATCGAATAATCTGTCTTTGTAAATAAACTTATACCATGCTTGGGATGCAGAACGGCAACCCTTCTGTCAGAATTCGTGGCAAATACCACAAAACCGCACCCAGAGCTCACGAGACCGAACTTTGACGACAAGACAAGACGGATATTATTAAAGCGGCTAGGATCTATTTGGTCTTCATCTGACGGGCTTATAACATGTGCCCGATTATTGCGAGTAAGGTCTAGAATGGCATGCACATAATTTGAATTGCAACAAAACATTCAATCACATTTTATGTTGAAAGAAGCTTTCAGAAAGCCTTTGAACTAACTAGACGGAGACTAATGCAACTCAAAAAATTAATCTGACGGTTTCTATGAACAAAGTAACAGTGGAGTGAAATCTATTTCTTAAGAAAACATATCATAACTAAACATTGAAATATGGAATGCAATTTATAACCTTAAACAATGTGGAACACGTTACTGTTCATGATTCAAACATAAACTTTTTTTTCTGTACGGTCCCTCATAACTAAGGGTTAATCAAAGAAATGGATCCCCTTATATGGCCGAGTTGTTATTCAAGTTGTGGTCCACAATGTCAACTATATTGGGTGCACGCTCAGAAGCAATCTTCTTAATGATAATCCCAAATTGGGGTTTTGCCGCAAAAGTGATAATTTTAGCTGAACCAATCATCCACGGAGGACAACCAGAGTGTTCTTTAAGCAAATCCTAACACATTCCCCTTCAGTATTGCAAATGTTATATAATTTGAAGCGATTAGATAAACCAACTCACCGGCATAATTACTCGTGTCAATCAAAGCGTAAATTATTTTCCAACAAATGAAGCAATCTTTCCAGCGGGTCGGAAACCTGTCCCCGTCTGTTGAAGTCGACCGTCCCCTGCGGCGCCACCGTACATAATCGCTTAAGGACAGCAAAAGCCCATCTATCTTACAGTCGATTGAAACGGATGCCCACCGCCACTGCACGAGATAAAGATATTATTGATCTTGATTGCAAAACCTGACCTACAGCCGGCTCCAGAGGAGCCGCCAAACGGAAGGCACGTACTCATTAAGGTATCCAGTGGAGCATGCGTAGCATCGCATCAACGCCAATCCGTTCGTTTATGTTCCGCACGTACTCAAAATCTCAAGCAACGCGGTGCAACGCAGCATAGCGACGATTAGCTTCCATTGGCCGGGTCTGATGCATGCTGGGTTGTGCTTCAAAAATTGAATTCCGATGCAATGCCATTTGCATGTCAATGATCGTTTGAAACGTGTGCTGCGCACACTGTGTGGTCGACAGTTTATTCAATTTGCCACAGTCCATTAGGTGGTCCGACTAAAAGTTATTCCTGTGCTTGACTTGCCTTTTGAGCTGTCCGGTTGAAGCGTCTGTGATTCGAAGCAAGTTTAATGGGACACTCTATAGCTCATCGAGTATCTTTTCATCGAAGCGGGGCATTGAACAAACTAGTTTTTAATGTTTCTCATGAAGTTTTCAAGAAATATCGTAAAACTGATAAGATCCCTGCGTACATAGCTCATCATCAAGATTGAAACACGCATCCCAGTCTGACGTCGGAAAGCAGGCCTTGGCCGCGGTCGTTGAGCTACAAAAAGCGGAAGATTATTTAAATGCCTGTAAATGTTTAACCACACGCATAAACTTCATATTTAGGATTCACTGCATACTGGTCTGCATCCGCGGTGTTGTTAACGATATTCTTGACCGACTTCCCCTAAAAGAATGTTAATGAACTATAGACGGCGACAACTACAGGGGAACGCATTGCAAAGCAACGCGCGTGGATGCTTAAAATATGCGACGGTTTGTTGGAACGGCCATGCAGCAAGGGGCCAGGTACAATGCATTTATTCGCGGTTGGAGTGAACAACCTAATTTGCATTCCTTCCATACGTCTGGCGGATGCTGCGCCAGAGGATGTAAAATAAAGCATGCATGCGGTGCAGTGAACACATAAAATTCACTTCTGGTTAATAAACGAAATATTGTGTCAAATACTAAAGCATGTTAGTTTTCTACAGTTTTGATTCTTGATAACCCGTTCGTTGCGGTCATTTACAGTGAAGGATTTGGTTTTGTTCATTCATATAGTTCATTTGAATCATTTTGGAATTCCGCCATTCCATAGCGAGTACATTCTCACTACGTTCTCACTATATGAAATACTCTTCAACATGATGTGCTCGGAATTGCCTATACTTCTCTCCATCGATGATAAACTTCTCTTTCTCATTCTCTGTCTCATCGGAGACCACTGCGGAGAGACAGACTTTGTTGTCGCTCGAACTCACGTACTCGCCTGTTTGTTTTCGTTCGTTGGAATATGCTGTTTCGGTGAAACTGCTCGTGTTTTCTCGTCAAGGGCGGCGTATGATGCCAAAACAAAAGTGGAAACCGGCCGGCCGGCAATTGAGCTCACAGTGAAGAGCGTGTGCTCGGTGACTAAAAATATACAAGCAGTCGATGGTGTTAAAACCTGGAGTGCTTCTTGAAAGTCACAATATCATGGATACTGTAGTCAAAAGGTCGTAGAAATGCTAGCATCGTACTGCTAGACAAGTATGAAAAATTCAGTTATGTGGCAAAGGTGAATACATCGATTTTTGAAAAATAATAGCAATTAATAATGACAGAGTTTTTGCAAACAAAATCGGGTTTGGTCTTATTATTCGTGCATACAACAAAAAATAGGAAAATACAGCATCAAGTACAGCACGCTCCCTTACATTCCTTTATAACACATATTATGTACTTTCAAAACTTTGGAAAAAGTGTATCTTATGCACAAAAACATAGTCTCTACGCCTCTTCTCTTTAAATAGCACAAATTGGTTCCAGGTTTCGGCACCAATAGAACAGTTCGGCAAAATATGCAAGAACAATCCCACAGGGACGAACGAGGAAATTATATTGCTTTCATGCAACGGTAAATGTCAATTCAATCAACGTTTTATTATATTTATATCATTGACCTTGACCCCAATAGGAGGTTTTTATCTCGAAGCACTACGTGTGGCGTTTTTTTTTCAAACACGGGCAAAGTTTATTTGTTGCAGGCATCTAACAAGATTCCAGCATTCTCCAACTTCAATTGAGCGAACAACGTACTGAGCTGAAATGGGAAAAGCAGACCGAAGAACAAAGCAATTTGATTTCTCCAATCCATGTAACATTCAGGACTTTCTTTCAGACGCCCGGAGGGCTGTTGGAACGGGAGCAATATTTGTGTGGCAAACCAGCGCACGACTACGAGCAATGGCACATTTATGTCAACCATATACGATGGTGTATGTGTGTGTGTGTTTTTTTTTCGCCCGATGAAACCGTGAAGATGTTTGAACGTGCAAAACCATATGATCAGAGGAGTTGGAATGGATCAATAAAATAAATGATTATTTGCTGGCATATTCGGTGAGGGGACGCTACTGTTTTCTTCGCTCGTGGTGTGCTACAGCAACACAAAGCTTAAGTTGCGGTGGTGAATTTGATGTTTCACTTTCATTTGAGTTTTTGTTGCTGCGGTCTGCAGATGCTTTCCTTGTGTATTTGGGGTCATCGTAAAAAGATACTGAGATAAGAAAAGCAACGGAATCTGTCAAAAGCCTGACACGCAGTGGGTACGAACATACACTAGAGCATTACTACTAATCAGTTTGGATGACTGTTTATTCGAAAGATGACTAACTTTAGCATATATGTGTTACTGACGTATGATCTGTATTATTGTTTCTACGTATTTCAAATAATTAACATTAAACATTGATGATTTTTAAGCCTATCATATGATCTAAAAACTTTACATAAATTATGATACCAATCCGATAATTTATCATTTTCGCGTTTCAACTTTCCGTAAAAAATGTCCATTTTATTTGAATTCCAGGCACAGCACGAGATCTTGAACTAATTGAAACCTTTTTCACAGTCGCATGATTTTATATAAGGACCTCAAAACCCTAGAGTAACTGATTTTTAGATTTAAAAACGTAGATTTCAAATTTCAAAAGTAGATTTCCGAGATAGCTTATAGTGATTTCCATGCACATCACTACTCATTCTTAATTAATTCTTTAATCACCAATTATCTACCAAGGATTAACGTAGTTTGTTAGTCAATTTTGGGTTGTAAAAACCTTCATGGAAATTATACTGAAAAAAAAACTATTTTTCTTTGACAATGCTGCTAAAGTATATGGAGAAATATACAAATTTTAATTCTCTAATGTAAAACCAAGGTGATTTTATTGCTAATGTCTTCGCTATTGGTCATTGACGATGAAAGCAAAATTTTGTTTGCCTTGAAATATTTTTGATATATTTCATTTAATGTTGCACAACCACATTATCAACACCATTTGTAAAGACAACTGCACCACAATTAAGTACTTTAAGAGTTCGATGTTGGTTTAGTTCTGATTTAAAGCTTGGTTGTGGTCAAAACTGATTACAACTTAATGAAACGAAATGAAGTAAGATTGAGTAAACTGTGCAAACAATTTATTCATTTAAGGATACCATTTTACTCTCTTCTTCTCATGTTCGATATTCGGTTCACCATCATAACTAGCAACTAACATTTTGTAAGGCTGAAAACAATTTCTCCAAAGCGATTTAAATAAGGGGTTACAGTAGCATTGTGGATCTTTGGACTACCAAAAACCTTTTCCTCGGTTAACATTCTATTCATGTAGTAAGCAAGTAGGTATTTATCAGATTCAAGAAGTCAATTGCTCGCAGCTGTTGGTAAATTATTACATTATGAGCACGAACTTGAATGACAGCTATTAAACAGACACATGTATTAATCAATTGCACAGTGACCTCATAGGGAATATCTGTTGTAGAACAGCAGGGTAAGTAGGAAAAAAGATCTGAAAGTCAATAAGTATGTAGGATGAATAACAAATGAACATAATGCCAACTGATATTTCCACCTTTTTTCAGTTGTCTTACAAGTGACGGCATGTAGATAGCAAACATAATCTGAATTTCAGCTGTAGTTATAGTAGTTATCGTATGATTTCTAAAAGTAGAAAAGGTACTTCATTGAATTGTTTTACGACACTTTTAATATAACATTTGAATTAAAAAAAGTCCTATAAAATACCAGCAACAGCAATGCTATCACATTTAATTACATGTCCGTCTTCTCCATTACTCTATGTTTAATAGTGTGGTACGAAAGCTGTCTCTACCAAAAACCTTTTCAATTTTCCAATTACAGGTACCACATTGGCTTACAAGGATTTACTGCAACGGTTGAATTGAAAAAAAGCTTTGACCCTGTAGCGTCCTATAAATGGAAACTGTGTAAAGCATAGAAAACGTTATGTCATGGAGCCGGGAAATGTGTCGAATACATATGGTACAAAATGTAAAGTCAAAGCATTACACCAGCTACCCAGGAAAGGATCTCGTTTCAATGACTTTTCGCATGTGAGGACAGAAATAGAAGAAAGCTTATAGTTGATGTAACTGGAGTGAGATTGGCTGATTTTTCACATGTGCTTTGTTGGAACCATGTCGGTTCTCTTGCCCGGTTCTCACTGAGGTAGCTTTTCATTGTGTCGGATACGCTGCACCCGTTACATTGTGCTGGGAGTAAATTTATATGGTTTCAGCCACACATCGCCAGTTCATCGTCGTCGCTAGGTTCATTGGGTTGAAGCGTTGCAATTTTCTTTCATCTGCGTCCAATTCAATGAGCTGAACATTATCCACTGAGAGCAAAATTTTACAGCATTCCAGTGGGAATAACTTCCGCAGCAAGTTCTCTGAACAAGAAGTCATGGTCTATAATCTCAGGGTTCAATCGCACCGAGTCAATTAACGCAAACTAACGTAAGATGTGCTCGTATTTTAACGTATTTTAAGCGAAGCGAGAAAGCAAAGTGTTTAAAGCAAAAGATTACAAGACTGTTTGTAATAAATCGGACATTACTATAGCGTATCTTTATGCACGGCCCTTTAGAGTCTAACTGGTGAAAAAATAGGTAAAATAACTTGTTTCACATAGCAGTCAAGCGAATGCGAACTAAATGAATTTTCGCATTATATTCTGTTGTTTAGCGTAATCTGAAAACAAGCAGGATTTCGTTCTCACTGGTGGAACTTCATTTGGTATGTCCGTCGTCTCCAACGCTTGTTGATGGCTATAGAAATTCAAATAATTTTGAATTGGATCCAGAATTTTATTCAAAAATAGTCTGTAGTTATCATCAACTAGCAAATATAAAGAAATCATGAAATGATCCGCTAAATAAATCATAATGTAACCACAAGGAATGATTTAAATGCCAAATACACAGCTGCAGAAGGTTGTGACATGAAGTACTTTACCTCCATACCTTTCTTCAATCTCTACTATGCTCCGTAATGTTGAAATCATCATTGGGTCAATTCATAACCTTTCGGTCATTTCATAACCTCTCGGTCAAATTTAAATGTTCGAATGAAGTCGAAATTACTGTCAAGGGTCAAATCGAAATAGTTTTGTTAATATTATTAAATGTCAACTATCATTTATCATTCATTTCACTAAATTTTCGACAGATTTCTGAAACTTTGTAAATAATACCTGTCCAAAAATAATATCATTTTCAATCTCATAATTCTTTCATTTAATTGAAAATCACTCGCCTGCAGTGTATTTCTACACGATTAGGGAACCTTGCGTTAAAATGTTTGAACTGAACTAATTGGAGTACTGAACTAGGAAATTAGATACAAATCAGCTTTTTTATTTGATTACTAAACGAGATGGACCAGCGGGAAGCAAATCTGTATAACAAACATTTGTCCAGAAATCATTACGAATAATGCAGGTTGGTTGAGCGATTAGCCGTAGAGAACGTAAATCAAAGGATTGTTTTTCGACTATTTTGGGAATTATATCACGACATGAATCAGTTGGAAAGATCACTTTAAGCACATATATTTTAGGACAAGTTTTATGACCTATTAAACTGAACACCCTCGTGAGGCCCTGCTTATGTGCTTAATATAGAATCATTACGATTGAACCCTTCCCTTTCTTTCTTCATGATGTTGTGAAGAGAAGGGATGCAGTGAAAGATATATGTAAAAGTGCTGAACAAATTTAGAGATAAACAAACATTGTATAAACATTCAGTCAATATACTCTTCATGATAAATACTCTGAAGAGTATAAAAAAGGTAAATAACAAGTAGAATAATATGAAATGACAATTACCAATGGAAAACACAGTAGAAGCTCTTTAAATGCACCATAATTTAATCATAAATTCGAGATGCAGGATCGAATAATTATAAACCGATGCTTCAACTGATAAAATCCATGAATAATTCACTATGAATCTGTCTTTGAATCTTGTTCTCATTATATTCATATTTGTGTCTTCTTATTGCTTTTCATATTCGAAGTATTCTCATTATTCATATTTATCCCAAGAAATAATTAAAATAAATCAAACTCAAGAAAGTCATCCGAATGTTCTAACTTATTCAATTAATATTTTAGATTTTTCATTTAATATACATGTGTACTTTTTGAAGCATCCTAGGGAGATTATGCAATTTCATTTAATTTTTATATTTGACAAGTGAACGCAAATTTTTGAACGCATCTGACTTAAAGCTTGTTACATTGCTTTTAAAGCAGTTTAAGTGACAAAATAGGAATACATTTCAGGCACTGCAGCTTGAAGATGAAACGAAACGGCGTTCAATTGGTAAAACTCGTATTAACTTTGTTGAGGGCACTTTGATTACATGCACTGAATTTTGCTGCAGTTTTTTATGTCATTATTCTCTTTCTCTCTTTCATTCCCTGTTTCGCCAAGTGTGCTGGTTTGTATAATTTGTGATTCTTACATACCATCATGAAAAGTCTGATGCCGGCTGGTGAAGTAATTATACGCACGTCCGACACGCTCGGCTTGCGCTGCGCACGTGTCGCTTTAACGTCATGTCACTCGAGCGGTAATTCTTTGATTTTTCTTTTGCTTCATCAACGCTCACTTTGCTGGGAGATATGACACGTCTATCAACGTTATTTCAATCTTCGTTTCATTTTTCCATTGACGATGCTGAGGAGTGTTCTTTAGTAGACATGTACACAAAGTGCGTAATACGAAAGTTAAACAAAAGTAAAATAAAATAATTTTCGTAAATCCATGGAATACTCAAATATAAAAATAAAAGAAAAACATATCTAGCTAGTATCGAAAAAAAAACAACTCAGAATATATAAGCATAGAGACATAATTTAAGTGTTGTTCACATTCGAACTTACTTGCGAAACGCCAACCATTTCGGTTTTTAAAATACGGGGTGATGATGATTATGGTGAATGATACACACTAATTTTCATTACACGTGTTCTATGCCTGGCGCTGGTACGAATGTCAAAGGTGAACCACAGATAAAAAAGTTCATAAAGCCACTAATGAAAAAAGAGTGTCGTGCATGTGAAATCTGTCAATTTGCGTATATTTATGTTACCAAAATGAACCAAAGTGGGGGCGTTGTCATGCACAATTACCGAAGCTAACCGACAAATCGGAAACTATATGATAAACAACCATCATGCAGAATATCTAATTTGACTACGGTTTCACGAAGAAGCACGCATTTGAATTTTGACGCATCAAAATCAATATTCCTTGGTCTGTATATTGTCTTAGCAGGGTCACCGAGCAGGTTTAAGGTACATGAAAGAGCCATCTAATTAGATTTAGCATCGAGATGTCTTATGGAGGTCGATGATACCACTACATCTGCATCTAACACCACGGCGTTTTCCTCCCTTCTATATAATAACAGACAGCGTGTACCCAACAATTCGCACATAATTCAATTTCACCACCCCACTACAATTAAACTATTTATCTGAATCGGAAGCTTTGCTTTGAATCTACGCCAGAGAGGTGAAGTCGAACGTAAAATCCTTCTAACTGCATTGACCGGGTAGGAAATATGCTGCACCTACATTATAGCAAGCAGCCGTGTGCATAATGCAGTCATGGTGTTTCAGACAGAGCCGTAATCTGAACAGTAAGGGCAGCTAATGAATTAATGTGACTATCGCTAAGTCAATACTCTCCAGTGTGACATTCAGCTACGTTGAGTTGATAGCAATATAATACTTTTTGAAACAGCATGTACAAATGTTGAAGCTAAGATTACATTGTTCAAAGATACGTTTTGGCTGGGGATGATACTATAATCATCATCACAACAGTATGATAATACAGTGAACATTTTTATGCATTTAGAAGTTGCAAAAATCCAAATCAATCACGTACATGGCAAACGATAGTTAATAAATATTTATATATTGAGCTATCCGATTCTTATTTAGGAACAAAAACCTACTATTGCGATTTAAAATTTACTACTGCGATTTTGAATATTTTGATACCTAACGATTCTTCTTATTGAATGTCACTCATAAGGCAATCAAAAGAATGGATGCAAGGATTCTAACGTTCATACCCTCATCAATTCTTTTTCTACCAATATCTTACAGGCAACGACTTATTCTTGAACTTCAATACCACATTTATATTCCTATGTTTTCTCACCCAACGGATATTCGGACAAATCATTTCCGTACATTCAAACTCTGTTTTTCAACTTGTTTTATGCTTCAATTTTGAAAGCATCTTCATTTATTCTTCATTCATAGTCTCTCTCCCAGTCTCATACTAAAGTAGAAAGTAGTTCAGACACGATACATCCGAGCCATCGCCTTCTATTCGCTCGCCAAATGTGTAATCTGATTCAAAGTTGTTCGCCGTCTACAAAGCGAAAAACTTTGCTGACTTAAACGTACTTATGTTTCCGCAGTACAAGCCCGATCGGCCTGCGAAATTTGTTGAAATGAAAAATTGGAATGTTGAAATCCTAATACAGCCATTTTGCAATCTCTTCCTCTTCAGCTCATTCGTCTTCTTCGTAAGCGTTTCAATATGCTACCACGAGCAAAAAAAAAAATGCAAGCTAAGAAAATAAATAAGCCAGTTGGAGAATGTTGGTACGATCCGCATGTTCTTACAGTTACGATTGCCAAAACTTGAGCAACGATAAGAGCCACGGGTGACTTGCCAAAGTAGCTGAAAGTTATACACTGGTTAGTATGACGTACAGCAAAATGTGTTGGTTGTTTTTGCTACTCCATTTTTTTTCAAACGGTGGTTGTTGTTGACAGATTTTGTTTTTTATACATAAATATACATATATAAGAACTATACTTTAAAAAGCATTCATTTAAGCAAATTCAAACAATCTTGCAAGGAGATATATGAAACTGCCTTAACTACTTATTTCATATTTTTAGAATCGATATGATTAAATCTTAACAATGTGTATAAACTATATGTTGAACAGCAACTTCGTCTGTTAGAGATAAGTAGAAAAATGACAACATTAATGTGTACAAAATTATCAACCAACCGATCCGAACCGGAACAGATGGAAACCTTTGAACGGCCACTCAACGCCTCAATAACTCTACATTTAGCCAATTTCCAAAAACTCTGGCTTCAGCCCAGCAAGTTGCGACGTTGTGGTCTTAATGAAAAACTAATTATAACTAATTCGCATAATTAAAACTGCCCAAACGACGAAAGAGTTCTAAAGCTCTTTAACGGCCGGTGGAAATGACAACCGTTGCCGTCACCAAGTATAAAGCAGCCAAATAAATCGCGCCCGTCAACGCCGCCTATCTCGCGCGAGGACCTGCGGAGAATGGGATGAGAAAAATGCTCGTTCCCATTCTCCGTCGTTGGTACTACTTTCTCCTCAAGCTGGGTGGAATAACACGCATCCAGCTCCGTCGTTGGACAGATGAAAACCGCAGTGGAAAAATTAGTTACATATTTTACACATTTTACTCCCGCACCCAACATTGCACCGTTTCTTGTTTCGCCAAGAATTTCCGTTCCAGCTGATGCCTGATACCGCCGAAGCTGTTGCAGCCATGAAAAGTTGCGCATTGTGCGGGTAGACAGGATAAATTAGTCAAGCGGTTGAAGCATCTTGGCACAATGCTCGCCCGGCGAAGATGTTGCAGTTTGTAAACTCGGATAATTTCAAAGCGCCACAACTAGTGCAGTTAAATTTTCCGCTCATCCGTTGATGGGCGCTTCGCAGTGTTGCGTTGTGAGGCAAGAACTGTGGTCGGACGCAATTGCTGCGGTGTTTATTTTACGTGCACTTGGGAGAAAAACCGAGCTTAAAGAACATTATTTTCACCACTCTAAACTTCCACCTTCTTCGGTATGCGTCTATCTGTGCAAGGCAGAATTAAGTCATAAAAGACGGTTTATCTAACGTCTCTGCTGGTGCTCGTTCATGCTGCGGATGCGGATTAATTCATCTGCTACACATGCATTCAGCGTGGAATAGCTCGTAAAATATATCTCACTCTTGGTAAAAGGGACCTTTTGCCAGCATTTTTGTGAATGTTGAATAAAAATAAAATATAGACAAGAAACCACAGAAATGCACAATTACACAGCTTGCATGAATGAATTGTGTGTTTATAACTCTGATTGAAAACCCTCATTAAAATGTAATTTTTCCTGCCTCATAAGTTAAAGCTGTATACATATCCAAAAACGTGAGAGTACGACTCTTGAAAAACATTTTCTCTGTTTAGGAAAATGCTTTAAACAATTGTTCTCTGTTTATTTCTCTCTCTCCATCCGAAACCACGTGGAAAAATAAATCTAACAGTGGATGCAAATAAAACACAGACCACCCCACGTACCGTTGACACACATGTAATCGTGCGTAAACATTTACTTAATCCATCCGATTCACTTTGCATAATGCGACACAGTAGGCGAAACATGGACGATGTTTTTTTTCGGTCACGCACAGCACACGGCACTTCCGCCGTAACAGAAACTTCCAGCAGAATGCCCGAAGGATTTCTCGTTTCATCCACCATTGCAAACTCATAATCCCAGTCGTGTGTCTGCCTCGCACGCGTAAAGTGTGAGGCCATATTCGAATGTTGAAGAAATTTAGCTAGAGCCTTCCTTTTTCTTTCGTATATCTTCTTCTACGTTTAATTCTCCAGCGAACGAAGGTTGTGGCACACCGTACGAGTCAAACGGAAAGACAACGGGAACAGATTTTCAACACGGATTTGCTCCCGGCTTGCCACAAGTGTTTACCAGAGATGGATGGGAAATACACCTACTCGAACGAAACAGTCTTTTAGCTTTTCAAACTAAGTAGATTTTGCGTTTCCTAAGTTATCTCTTTGCACTAAGGCGATATGGGTTGAATTGACACATTTTGTTGAAATGTCAGTTACAATATTTCGATTTTTGATATATTTATATTTCTTGCTCTGTTGAAAATTCCACGGCGCTGCATCAAAGAACACCATTTTCTTTTTCTTAGAATTCAAGCATTTCTTTCATATTTTTAAAGTTTCATGAAGATGACTGAAATCCATTAAAAAGAACTTTAAGCTTCTTCAATTGTACTGGTACCGTGGCAAGATACATTTGCAAACTGCTTTGAAACGTTATGATAATATCACAATGCTGGATACATAAAATATTAAAAGCATAGCATAGAAATAAAATATGTCCATATTCAAGGGATGAGAATATATGACACCATCACAAAAATAAAAGCCATAAAGCATCCAAATTTCTCTTAATTATTCAACAACGACACCTGGCTCACACAACGTTCTTTTCGTGTTCTGAACACTCTTTTACGATCTTTTTCAGTTGTGGAAAATTTGGGAATTAAAAATCCATAGAAATGAAGGTGATTTGTATTCCTAGTGGAAGTAAAAGCGTTCGTTAAAGCCTCTCCTAGCGTTTCGTAAATATTATCAGATTTTGACATTGAAAGACACGAACTCAGAACTCCAACTTCTGAGCTATAAAGGGATGGCGCGTTCATTTGATTTATGTGTAGCAATACGGAGGATGCTTATTTTACATTACAACATATCGCGCTATACCGCGCTGGAATCTCCCGAAAATAAAAGCATACAACCAGCATGCAATTTTTGTATTTCAAAGTATAGGGATTTCATTTAAGGAGAAATTTCAGAGGAACATTGTAACGTACAATCTCCCACAAAATTGTTGTCATTTCATAGCTTTTACACTCACTGGGTGTCTTTCTGCACTGTTGGCCGACTACCAGAAATGTTTAAAAATATTATATTGCTCAATTTAAACATTTTTTTTTTACAGGAGAATGATTTCAATGCCATTTGAGCAATTGCAACCATCAGTCGTAAGGAAAAGAAATGCAATTTAAAAGAAATGAAATTCATCTTCAAAGGAAACAGCAGACAACTTCTCACGAGAGTCGAATAAATTTGGTGGTTTACATGCAGACACGCAAAACTGAAAAATATCAAAGAACCGCCAATAGATAGGAATGGATGTCATTTTTGTAGTACATCCGCCAAGACTTTGCCAGTGGTGCATCATAGAGTGCCTACTGTTCTTGAATATATTGAATGTTTTCTGGTATTTAATTGTTTTGTTACACAGACAGTGTAAAACACTTACTGTATTCTTAAACTTTGTAAATTTAACAAAAAATAGCTAATTTTATTCATTCCGTAAAAAAAAACACATCAATAAAATTTTAATATTTTGCACATTGGATGTGCACGTCGTTTTGACATCACGAGCACGATTGCACTGTCATATATTAAAAAAACTCTTCTAAATCGCGACTAATAACAAAAAAATTTGCTTATAATGTCCCTTAATAACGAAATAGTACTATAGGAACTGTTAAACGTGAAAACGTGTAAACGTGAAACGTGATTCCACCGCTTTCAAACAATTTAACATTCATAGCTGAAGGGGGTGGTCACTATGTTCACGAGTGGGAACTTACAGGTAAGACATGAAAGATACACCACAATCCATTAATATTCAATACTATTTACACTGTCGGCAGGCTGCGTTGATTCCCACGCATTCCTGAAAATCCCTTTCGTGATTTTGATCCCATTCGACTGAAAAATTGTGCTGCAAAGTTGTGCAAATCCCTTAATGGACATTTATTTTGTTATGCTTTCGTTTCAACGGTCGTCCTAAAACAACATCCGGTTACCTTGGCACATCATTCGGCACCATTCAGTGGCTAGCCATTGCATCGGGAAAATGAAAAGGACATCGGAAGCTACGCATGCATTACTGTAAGATATCAGCGGTAATAGGATGCTAGAACCATTCTAATTATTCATTCGTTCTACAACAAAAATCGAACGTTCAAAAGTTTAACATGAAGTTATTGACACATTTTCATTGGAGTTACAGTTTTCACAGTTGGTTTTCATTTGAGAAAACAGTTTAATGGTGATTGTAGTAATTATATTTCATTTAAAGTATGATGAAAGTATGAGGTATTCATCACGAGCGATTCTCACGATTGTTTTTAAAGTTTGTGGAAGTGTGTACTATAGTTTTAATGGAAGTCTTGTACTATAGCAAATTGAAAAATAGTTGTAATAAAAAAATGTATTGTCTTTATTAATGCGTTTTCCTATGATCCAAATAATATTCCAGCGACCGTCGCATCACGATTGCATAACCAAGGTTGTTATAACTATTTGACGCCTGAGCATAATTTAATACAGCTAATTGTGAGAAACCTCACGAAAGTTCACAGTCCGTGCAATTTGTTTTCTTTCACCAAAAATTGCGATAATGTTCCGATTCGAAAAAATGATGTTAGTACGCGGTCAACTCTCTGATAGCTTCTGTTGTATTCATTTGTCCGTATATGTGAGTTCATTACAATTTGTCAATTCGTGCCTGTGTTCAACCTTCGTCCGTTTTCGTTTATCCTACCGAGTTCGTTCCTGGGAAAGTGATCTAGATGAATTATATATTCCAATGCCATCTAAATTACCAACATTCCGGCCACCAAAGAAAGCATTTCTTTAATTAACTAACGAATTCACTCCTTAACTAATGCAATTCTAATCTATCTAAGGAATTCAAATATAGAAGTAACCCTTAACAATAATGTTTACTTGAATTCCACTGATCTAGACCAAGTGTTCGTTAAGGCTGTGTTTTGAAGAGTATGTGTGAATGTGTACGAAGATTGTTTACGTTTTCATGTGCTCCGTAACTATTTGTGATTTTCATGATTGAACGTGTAACTATTGATACAGGTAGGTAAACAGAGAAAAGTGTTCACCAAAAGTTTAGTGAATAGCAAAATT
>KZ071158.1:148180-158335 GCA_002091845.1 Anopheles cracens | reverse complement strand
AATGATCAGAAGCAATTATTTTGATTAATATTAAGTATTTCGAATATTACAATACGGTCAGGCCGTTCCTTAATAAACAAAAAATAAAATCCCGAAGACACGCATTCCATACAAGTTAGATGATTAAATATTTTCAAAAATGCTATTGAATGATTATTTGTTAAATAGGTAGTGCCGGCACATGCCATGCTTGATTAGTGATTATTAAATTTCCACTTGTCATAGGCATACAGTGGTTTTGATCTTGTGAAGAATCGATCATTAAAAGTCCTGGGAAAGTGTCGTGTTATTTGAAATGTGGATGAACATTTAAAATATGCAAACCTATAGAAAACGATTCCACGCAGAATCGAAATAAAAATGGTTTTTAAATTTAATTTTAAATTAAATACAATCTATTCTTAACTCACATGCTTGTTTTCGGTAAACTCCCGTTCAATATATCTACGTGCCTGTCTCGGAGTGTATCGAATTTAGAAATCCAATTTGCTTCTTCATCCCCAGATGCATGCATAGATTAGAATTGATTGTGTCGTTTCCAAATTTTCACCTGCTCACTCGGATGCGACTTCGTGAATTCAATTTCGTGCCGTATTGCACAGAAAGAACAGTCGATTCAAATTGATTTCTTCACGTTGGTTCTAAGCAGCGTGATCGAGATTATATTTTTGCATTGATCGAGAAAATGAGTAGTTTGTACTTTTCTAAGTTTCTCAGGTAAATAATAATACAAAGTGTTTTGTATTGAACTAAAACTAATTTTGATGCATAACTTTCGTCTGCAGCAAACTAAAAGCCCCTTTATTATTTACCATATAAACGTTGGAAACATCTCTTGCGAATGTGTTGAACAGTCGGCTCTATGCTAAACTGCTGGTGTACTGCGAACGGTGAGGATTCCATTTTACTATGCATCAAAAGTGCAGTGCAAACACTTCTCTTACCGACTTTATCGATTTCTCGCTTCCTTGCTTTTCAATAAACTGCAAAATGTAGACTGCAACGAGCTAAGCGGCATTTGCCATGCGATGTTCCTGCCTTTTGACAATGGATATAGATTATACAATATTTTTGCTTGTCAATACATTTGTGTGACATTATAAATCTCCTTAATTTATCAATAAAATGCTACTTGTATCATATAAATACTACGTTTTTAATTTTATACTTCTACAATGAGCTCCGAAGAAATCAGTATTGTGAGACGTAGTACTTTGATTTAAAATTTTCTTTACGCTTACTTCTTTTGAACAAGAAAATTATTCTCTCAGTATCGAAAACATCTGCGATTACATTTCCAGTCTGGTGTTGTTTAGCTTGTGTCGATAGACCGGAAAATGCAAATCATTATGATGGATGGGCGAAAAGGATAGCATTGAGGCTGAGTTCTTCTGAGTTTTGCTATCGAAGAAAGACAAAGTTGGAACACGTAGTAGGTGCAAATAGACCAATGAAAAGAGGCTTAGGATTTGGGTGTTTCTTCGCGAGAATTGTGTCAATGTTGCTTCAAGCACGTACAACAGTTGTCACACAAGTTCTTTTCGACAACAGCACGGTGTGAATGAAGCATTATGCAAATGTTCCGAGCACAATGCTTGTGCTTTGTTCAAAGCTGGCCCAAATCTGTTACATGATGCTTCAATAATCGCAACTCAAAGTCTTGGTTTAAAAAAGTAATCGTTAACCTTTTGAGTCAATTAAATTTTGTAGTAAGTTTTGCTGTAATCTTGTAAAATGTTTATTTACCCTTGAAATTGGAGTGATCTTCATCAAATAAGACGTTATAGACGAACCTTGAACTTTCTCAAGCATAAAAACTGCAAGGTATTCAAAGAAAATTTGTCATACATCCATATTCACAAACAGGCAATCTTTTTTTAGGCTGCTTCTAAACCTTCCGTAACAAATGTTATAAAACCTCACATGAAAGCATGCTCCTGATATTTACGATCGTGTGATAAATACAGAATCTAGATTAATATGCTCCACTTTTTCCTTCATATGTCCTAAAAACAGCATATACTTTGAACACCACAGCCAGGGCATCGCAAATACATCTACCCTGAGTTGGAAATATTCACCGCGGTCTTTCGGCCCAACGCGAGTGTCGTAAATAATGTAATAATATCAAGTTCACCATGCTCGTATCCATTTGTTTACTCATGTCCTGGAATGTGTATGAAATGCAATCGAACCCAAACAGGCATCCCAACATGTGTAACACTCCCAGAGTAATAAAACGTTGCGTCAGAGGTTCGTAAGACGATTCAAAGGACAATTCAATTGAAACAGAGCACCTCATTTTCCTGGTTCCTTCTACGGTTCCCGGTTCAAGAAAATGTTATCAATATCATCCACTTTACATCTTACTCGAATACAACTCTCTAACGTTCATGCATTGATACTATTGAACAATGCGGCATGAAGAGATGATAAAAAACACAAAAAAAAATAAAAACAAAAACACTTTGATCCTTTAGAAACTAAAATTGTGAATTGTCAGTTTTCTATTAAAAAACGCATTTATTAAAGTAGATTGAAATTTCATGTTTAACTGTTTAAACAACAATTTGTAATAATTTTCTGCAACGAAATAGATCAAGCCAAAGTATCAAAGTACCACGGGCCACAGAACAATATAACTGAATGACATCTCCCCTGAACGGAGGTGCTCGGGAACTTACCGCATATTTCACCTTCATCAGTCTCATGCATAAATAACCATTTTGTACACGATTTCTCAACCACTTTTACAGTAGCAGCAAAGGAACTCTTTACGATACGTTATATAGGGCATAAGGCGAAGAGAGGAGCACATCACATCGATGTTGTAGGTGGAATTAAGCAAACAGTTTTACCTTAAATTATTCAAGGCTCTGTTCGTGAAATCTGTTCGTAAATGACACTCTATGCTGAAGGGATAGGAAAATTATTCAAATAATGACAAGAAAATAACATAATCAATTCGAATTAGCCCTAACAAAGGAACATTAATTTTATTTTTTTAATCACTAGTAGTCGCTGACAATAATTTCGTATAGTTCGTAATAAACGCGAAGGATTTCAATCTTTTCCACGTATTATTTTGTTACCCTCAGTATTGTGCAACTATGTGTTCATGAATATAATTTTCTCTCACACACTTACTTTTTTTAAAGACACAATTTTCATGCGCAGTCATAGAGTTTTCACTTCAGCTTAGTAGAAATGATTCTTCTATAATCGCTCAAAAATTACTTTCTTCCCTTTGTTGCTAAAGCAGCGGCGCCTCGCAAATCCTTCATTTTTGAAAATCTATTTTCCAAAGAAAACTTCAAATGAACGGCGCAGCCTTTCAGTCTGTATCTCATAGGCTGGTTCTGTGCCGCTTGCATATTCGACTCACACATACAGAACCAAAGAATCCATTCAACATAATCCGACCCTTCCTTCCACACGCATATCATTGACTAGCAGATTGGGATGGCTAGAAGCTTCATCATCATAATGCCACAGGCAGAGTAGAACTCCTCGTAGTGAGAAATGAGCTGATGGCAAAAAGACTCCCCTTTTTAGTTCGATCCACTTCAAATGCTCCATACCATCTGGCTGGCTGGCAAAAACCGTCTGGTTGAATATTAATCCATAAATCCCTACCCCAGGGTCTGGTACCGTTTTAATACCAGACGTGTAGGTTCAGAGTTTTTTTTTGTTGCCAAAAATATGCTAGAGTAGGAAATGAGGATTTAAAAAAATCAGGACAACTGCAATTTTTAGAACAGCTTGTTAGATTGTAGAAGTTATGTTGAATACACGAAGCGGAATATAATCAAAATGTGATAACATAAAGAAAAAGTTATACAATTTTAAGCAAATAATTTTCGATCAGAATTCACAATTAAATACTTGTCCAATGCTGCTAAGCCTTCAGCATCGCACTTCACAATCGTATGACAAAATCACGATGTTGTGAAAATCTACAGTACATCAGAAAACAAGGCAGTAGTAAATGAAAATGAGTAAATGAAAACGATGAAACTTCAATAAATGCTCATATGAAGTGGTTCTCTGTATGGAGATATCCTTCACCGCCAGTGAGTATCCTCATCTTTAACCCAATGGAAATATCCATTTTCTAAACCTCCTCCATACACAACGTATGTAGAACACACGTTGCGGGACAGCGACTGTCATTTTCACCCAAACTGTTTAGGTCATTTGCACGCAAAAAATACTTCCACCAAAGATACTAACCTTTGTCCTTTCTCCATGTCATATGACAGAGCGTGTTTTGATAGAGAACATTTTACGAACAGGAGGCACGTTGTTTCCATAATTTCAAAACTTTGCACCTTCTGCAAACTTGCGTCATCTCATCGTTACCATCGAAGCATCCCTTGCATAAGCATGATACAAAGCTCACGTTGATCGAAAAGCATTTTACCAGATGTTGCGAATAGCACAAGCAGAATACGAATGGTACTTAATGATACAGATTTCTGTCAAGTGTGTTGTTTATTTTTGATGCTCTGCGCTTAAGAGATTCCCCGCAAATGCAGAAGAAGAAAGCGAAAAGATATTTGTGGGTCAAACACAGATGGCGAAAATTCTAGCGAAAAATGTAATAACCTTCAAATGAAACAATTACTGATATAATAAAAAAAACTGATGTAGATTATTCAAGAATCAATATCAACTGCAACTACAACCTAATGATCTAACACCATTTGAGAATGACGCAATGTTTCTGGCATCATTCATATTTCAAATTGAGAAATATCGAAAACACAAAACTTTAAAAAAAACTTAACACAAATATACAAATAAATCAAAAGTCGGATACACTGCACACATGTTTTCAAATTGAAATAAGTAACCAATTCTGGTTTAGGATAAAACATAAAAATGAACTAGGTGCACTCAATGATAATTCAATTCAAAAAATGTGACAGTTTATTTTTCAGGTTTATATGTCAACAAATATCCTATAACAGATCGTTAGATTTTCGCTTGGATGGATATTCAGTGCAGTTATTAAAGATTGTTGAACCAAGAAGAAATCTTTGCAATTTTTTTTTAGATTTTTTATTTTATGAAAGCTTACAACTCAGGATGGATGATTATGGAGATTGTTGACGCTAGGCAAATTTGCATTCGTTGCATATCTGCTTGAACTGATGCACAGGAGCTCAATCTGTGGATACACTATCGGCAACAACAACCGATGAGTTGTACTAAGGGAGGATAAACGTCAATAAAATATCGATTTTACTTGCGAATAGTGAAAATGGGCTACAATAATGAATACCGATCATGGCTGAATGAATTTGAATGTTTTGTTTTCGTATGCAGTTTTCTCTTTCGATTGAATATTGTCTTTCCTTAACAAAACTGATGAATTAAATGACTATGAATGAATACGGCAATGCTTGCCATTCAGAAAAATAGTAACTTGTGATAGCTTGTAGTAAAAATAATGTGGATAGAACTTATTTGAGCACGCTGATAGCAAATATGCTTGATGAAAAGATGCATATGGCCCTAGTCTTCTCTCCTCTCTATGACCGGATAATGCTCACGAAAGTATATGCCATGAGCAAAACAGTATTCATAAAATGTGGCTTTTCAATAAATTTGTTTTGAAAGATTGTTATGTTTTATACTTTCCGGTACTTGAAAAGATGATATCTTTACTACTCAGGTCGAAAGGAACTAATTACACATAAAGTGAGTGATACGCTGGGAAGGAACTTTGTTTTTACCCTCAATCGTTTTATCAAATATTTACTGTTCTTAGCAAAACATCGTAGCCAGTAGACCAAACATTCCATTGTTAGGAGCACATGGCTCCAAAACTGAGTGTCGACTTGTCCTACAGCTCGGTAGCTTCCGTGGACACAACCTACAGGAAAGATGAGCTATTCGAAAATGAGTCTAGCGCATGCAACGCATGTATGCAAGCAAATATTTGTTCAAAAATAGGTCCACTTCACTTTACCCATTTCAAATGTTCCCACGTTCTTATACAAAGTGTTGTGTTCACATAGTTTCAAAGTGCCTCAAGCAAGTGGCGAATGAATCGCGGGCTGAATGATAAGATCATTACAAATAGAAAGCATAACATAATAAATCGCACGGAAGTTTGATTTAAGATATAAAAACTATCCTTTCTGAACATTTTGTATTTAATAGAAGAAAAAAAAAGGAATGTTTATCAAAAATCCAATTTTAATTTCACGTTGCAGGATGATAACATCACTTAAAACTAGATCAAACAAATACTACAGACCATTATTTATATTGATATTGAAACCTAATCAAACTAACTAGACTAACCTTGTGTTTTCATTTATTTATCGATCGACCAAGCATTTCAGAAAGACAGAACAAACGGATTTTTAACAGTATTTAGCTCAAATTTTAAGAACATTTTAAAATAGCATAGCAGTATCATATCAAGTAAGATCAATGAATATGCATTGCCTCATGAGCAATAAAATATGCTACAGAGAGAAGCAAAACGACTGAAATCAAATATCTCGTAATACACAGTAGTGTAACCATGTTACTTTATGAGTTTATTCCAGGAGTCAAAAGATCAGACATACTTTCAATTCTTTTGATGAAGAACTTGTATGGAGTGGATGCTATATGCAACTACCAATTTGTTTAATCCTCGAGGGAAGTTCGTATTACACTTTTCACTTTGATGATCCATTTCGTTTCATTCAAACCTTATTACATTTTCCATCTTGCTTTACTGTCCGTTGCATATAGATTGCAATTTATTTGCACTCAAATGAAACAAACAATTTTATCTAGAATATCAAAAAATATAAAAAAAATCATTCGAAATAAATTTAATTGGGTCGATTTAGATGAAAAGACGAACAATTTGTAGTTTTCGGGATCGTAAAAAAACAACATTCAGCGTAGTGGTTCTCCACGATTTCCATAACCTTTTCACTCCAACGGAGGTATCATATGTCAAGCATGTACGTACATCAACAAGGTTTCTATCGTCAATACAGTCTAATGCGTACTTCCACGCTCATACGAAACTCTACATAATCCAATCCTCTAGGGCTCCTGGTTTTCAGCTAGCTTGCGGCATAATCTACGTCCTTGTACCATTCCCGATCATTTGGCTTCTTAACTTATACCCCATGTTTGAAAATATTATCACGAGAAACCCTACGGTAAGAACATAATTAAGCGGGGAGAGACGCAGTTCAAGTCGAAAGAAAACGCTACATTGCGCAGCCACATTCTTTCTACGAGTATTAACCACACGTTTTGAATGCCTTTAACCGCAGCACAAGCCAATAAGGACTGGGTTTAGTTACGGTGGAAAGACAACACCTCTTGCTCGAAAGAAACAACCGTGAACGACGGGTTTTCCAGTTTCGAGGCATTAGAACAACGGCTAATGCTCATGCCCTGCAATGTGCCGATCCCGAAGCAAAAGGAACTTTCTATGGCTTTATATTAAGTTTTATGTCAAACGTTGCGTACGTCGCAGAGCAGCTTTCTATTTTATCGTCTGCTGGTTTGCAGTTCTCTCTCGTGCAGCGATCAAATAATGTATGTTCCAACTAAACATGATTAAACAACTGATAGAAAACTTTCTGCAGAAACGTCTCAGAGCTTACGATACGATAGAGTTCCTCTGCACAATTGAGATTTTTTGGGTGATTGATGGTGATCAGACTGATTCGCGTTCGTCATGATTCTTAAAAAGAAATGCTTTATTGGGCATCGCCTAAAATAGATAGTTAGTACACAGTTGGGGATTAAAAAAAGTTTACAAAGTTGCGGGGATTCTATTATAAGTAAATGAGCTTTTAAGCCACCTAACGTCATTCTTAATACTGCGCCGAAACCCAAGCGAATCTGACCAATAGTTGTTGTCAAGACCGCAAGTATTTTTGACCATCACTCACGATCCATGAGCTTTCCATCTCTATCGATGGAAATTTCCAACAATCGCATGTACGTTAAGTTAATCTAAAATTATCGGTCAAACGTACAAATCCGAAATTGAAACTAACCCAAGGTATAACACAAACGATTCCAAATCTCAGTTTGCTGTCTGACCTTCTGATAAAATTTATCGCTACATTCGCAGCGCTGAATAAAACATAACGCACGCTGTGAAGTCTCGGTTCGGACATCTTAAAAGGATTAAGAATCCTATTCCGGCCCATGCTAGACGACACGCTTACTAACACTTTCTCTTCGTCGCCGTCTATCCTTTCTTATTCAAATCACCGGAAGCGCACGGCGAGACGGACACATTCCTTCCGATGTACCGTCGTTTCTGTACCACAATCGACAACAGCACTTCGAGAATCAGCATCCCCTTTCGCTGCTGGCCATCCGCTATAAGCTGGCGTGATAAAATATTCATAGGGCTAAAAATGCTCGTAACCCTTAAGTGGCATCAACAAAACAAAGGAAGTGCAAGCTTAAATCGAGTCAAGAGAAACCCCTCCGCTGGTGAGGCTGGTGGGTTGCAGGTTCTTCGAGCGGGTGAATGATGCTGCCGAACATTCCAAGAAACACCAGCCAAGTGTGAGGAAAAAATTAAACATTAAAGATGTGATGTTCGTGCGAAGTCTGCAAAGCCGTGTGGTTTTTCGTAAACACGCAAAAAAAACCGAGCAGCCCGAACCAAAGCCGATGGTCATCTTATGGGATCAAGGATCGACGCTTTGAATAAGACGGTGGAATAAAACATTTCTTCGCATGGTTCCTTCAGCTGACGGCTGTTCTGTTAGAATTCTTCACATTTCGTTCAAAAACTGGTCTTTTTCTAGCATAATTTTATACGGTTCTGTACTTTTTCATTCTGATTTTGCAGCCGACAAGCAATCGGTGTTGAGAACGATTGTTCCTTTACCCTACGAACACTTCCATGCGAATTGAACTCCAGCATTCCACAATACAACACGATGGGATTGTCAAATGGAAGATTTTTACATAAAAATATGATTATGCATTTTGACGAGCTCCGGGCATGTACGGGATATTGTCTGGTTTAATGGTGCTCCCTACATGCACTAAATATAAAATACTCTGTATGTTTTGCCAACCAAGATGCATAATACAAACGGAACCGGAAGGATTCCAGTAACTGTTTATCCGCGGGAACAGAACATCGGGCAGGGAAAAAGGATGTTTTTTTTTAATGGAATATTAAGATAGCATCTGTGCTGTTGTTTTGTTTTGTTTGGAATAATTCACATGTTGTTATATCAGAAATGTGCATAAGTATGTGACATAATTAAAATATGAAGGCAAACAATGTAGTGTTTTGTAAACAGTCCCCTAGGATATTATTTTACATTGTACGCTAGAGCAAAATTGATTCCGTTTACAATGATTATGACAGGGGGTATCATAATAAACAGACTAAATATAAGTAATTATCTCGATAATGATCAACTATACCATAGATCGATTGTCCATATGCTGAAATTTATGATTTCACATAATATTAAGGAAATATACTAGCGGGTAGTTAGTAAAGACAAGCAGCAACATTCATTGATTTTCCATCAGTATTCAAGCTTTCAATGATATCTGGTTTTGAATCGAGAAGCGAAAGTAAAAATAAACAAGTTTCTCCAAACTTACAGTAACTTACGTCGTAACTCAGGAATGAAAATACAGATTACTAACAAAGCAGACTATTCAACTTTTCATTTCGATGTATCGATGGTGCAATATTTATGTGAATGCCAATTTCCTATAGTTTTTCCAATCAATAACTGATTCTTATATGCTATACTACTTTGTCACAAATAACAGAAAATGGTATTGAAAAAAATCGTACAGAAATAGCCGCACAAGGCTTCACATACGACCAAGAAAGTATGACCCCCTCATGGAGCTCATTTTGCATAATTTATTGAATAAAATGCGTGGCGACTCCAACAGCGCAGACGGGACGCATTCGTCTTTGTACCAGTCCCTTCAGCGTCGACGATGATTGTTCTTCATGTGGTCGAGGTCTGTCGGCTGCAGGGAGCCATAGTTATTTATCGCTGTCATTAAATAATGTGTGCGGTTATTTTTTGTTGTTCTCCACTACACCTCACCCGCACAAAGTAGTTCTACTTGTTGGCAGCTTAACATGGATGCGTTTAACTTCAAGTGCAATGCTGAAATTAA
>KZ071158.1:135191-148170 GCA_002091845.1 Anopheles cracens | reverse complement strand
CCCCAACAACTGAATCATGCCCGGTGGGGTGCCTTGCCGTTTTAGTTGAATAATAAAAGGGAAAATGCATATTCGTTAGGGTAGCAAACTCTCGGCACAAGGCGGTTTGCCCAAGCCATCGACAGTCGTTTCGTTTTTATTTTTGCAATTCCCGACTTTTTTCGATCGATCAAACCAGGCGAGACTTGCAGGCGCAGGTAGATGTTATCGTTTGTTGTAAGAACCTTCTTGACCGCGAGGTATCCGCGAAGGGCCGCTCCGTGTAAATCAATCACAAAACCACCTCATGGTGTGTCGATTCATGCGGTGGGATATGTTTGATACATAATAATTCGTTCAACCGCTTTGTGGTTTACTGTCATCATTATCGTTTTCAAATAGTTCACACTTTAGGCAATAGTGGAAACATATTTGACAAAATTTCACTAGATAATATGTATTTTATTTGAATCGTTTTATTAGCTTCAATGATTCAGACATATGATTACTTAAACAAACAGTAATTTGATTCACTAAGCTAGGATTGCAATCATATGTAATATGTTGCACAATTGAGTTGACATATGAGCACATACCTTCATCAGAGAAAGCAATACTTTGGTTATTACGAAAAAAAATCGATAGGTTTACAATAGCCATCCAACTGCCGTTTCAAATTTTGTGCCTTTTTGACAACATCGCGATGACAGATGGAAATGTCAACGGGTATGCAAAAACAAAAACAAAAAGTAATTAGTGGAAGCGTGTTTTTGCAATATTGTGTTTCAATATTTGTTATAAAAAGTGAAAAGTGTGTAAAGAGTATAGCTTTGCTTTTTAATATAACCGTAAACGTATTACAATACATGTAGCATTTCTGTGCATAACATACAGTAGTAACGAAGTTTAACGAACAACAAAAATGGTTTGGAAAAGAGTCGCTGAATGGATTCCAATTTCAACTTTTTCGTACACAATGCGATAGAAGATGTATACGGTTATTTATATATTGTGTATTTTGTCGTTAATAAAACAATTCAGAAAAGAAACGTTCAAGTAAATTTGTGCGAAGAAGCGCTAGCGGATACACATAGTTGCGTATAGTGCAGGTTAGAAACAAGCCGCTCTATTGATCTAATACATTCACACTTCAATATTCAGCTAATTTTTATTTTCTGTTTCCCAACAGATCACAACTCGTATTCATCTGCAAGGAAGGAATCAAATTTCCTGGGAAGTATTAAAAGATTAAATTGCAGCTGCTAGCGAGAAGAATAAGGTGCGCAGAATGTGAGTATTTTTATGTGAATGAAACTAATGAAATCTAAGATGCAGAACATCCGCAATCTCACTCATTTGTTTTGCCTCTAACTTGATGCCGCATTCCAACAAAATTAGGTGAAAAGGTTTCAGCTTTTCCGGAGCCGGGAAGACAGCACTGGTTTCAAAACCTCCTGGCATGAAACAAACTTATTCGATAACAATTAAACGATAAAACTCCTGTAGAACTTTTTCCTGCGCTTTCTGTGCTTTCAAATAGGCAATGCGGTACCTTCAGAAGGATCAGTTCAAGTTGAATATATGTAGATTGACCGACCGTTTGTTCATTAGAAGCCAGGAATTATTGCCGTACAGAACAACAGGGAGCAAACGGTTCAAATTGTCTATTCTCAAACATTTGCTTCGGCCTATTCTCAAACAAGTGTTCGGGAAGTCGTTACCGTGCATTTATTTCGGTTTCGCATCAAACAATAAGCTATAAAACTATTAAAAAGTTTTCGTTCGATAACTTTCTGTACCACCATCGATGTGGATGGATAATATCCGCAAGAACATAGATTGTTGACCAACAGAGCTAAACCAATGCGGGAGATGTTTCGTATTGTGACTGAGTTGAAAAAATCTTACAACCGAAACCGAAAGCAGTTAAAAAGTTTGCTCGTTTCTTCGGTCCAAGAAGTGTCACCAACCTTTTGACCTGCATTTGAGGCACCGATGTTGCTTGACTTGGATACAGTTTATTTCCCAATCTCTCGCTTACGGAACGATAACAAAATGGAGGTGGTGAATACAAAGTTGCCTCTATATTTATGATGTTTACAGAGGTAATTAAGAATGCTGAAAGTTTTGTCTGTTGGTTCATGTTTAGTCATTCTCAACAATGATGTCAAAACAAGAGAAAACCGTTTCCTGCAAATGGATATTTCACCGCCTTGCTCTTATTGGTTGGTAAAATAATGAAAACATATACAGGTCATAGAATATAAATCAATCTTTAATAGTTCCCTAAAATATACAAGCACAAATCATGCCGTTTCTCAAGTTCTATATTTCAAACTCTAGTTTTAATACGTTTTAAACTCTGCCGAGTCTGCACGTCAATGTGAGATTCATGAACGATCACGTATTTCTAGTTCGTGTATCATTTTCAAAATTGGCACAATACTTATAACTTAATGACCAATAGAGGGTGTACTATTATTTCAATGAACACAAGTGCTTTACTCATAGATTTTCTTTTCAGCCTATATAAGTACTAACTTGGAACCATAATATCTTCTGTTTCGCTGAGGCCGATCGCTAGTGCTCATATTACACGGATTAATTATATCGTTTTCTCACTAGAAATAGCTTGAAAAGATAGGTCAAAGCTGATTCACGTAATGATTATATTGATTCGTGCTTCCTCCATTACGTAATGGCAAAGTATGTTTTAAGTTTGTTGTTGTCGGAAACATGGTGCGGAAAAGTATCGCGAAAGGTCAGCTGGCGAAAAATCGATCTGCACTCGGTTCGGAGATTAAAATTTCATTAGACTTATTGCGGGTATAATTCGCCCAAGCACCACGGAGGTGTGTACTCCCTATCGATGGGTAGCAATCTTCTCGAGCGAGCCGAACTTGCCGAACTTTCGTCGATTAGATTGTTTCATTTAAGAATGTGGTTTGTTTCTTCCCGTCTTGACTTCGCTGATGCTATCGACGTACCAGACATGCGAAGTGAGTCGTGATCTAGCAGCTGGCACGTGAACAATTTTTCGATACCCGATACTACCACCATCCGTGAGTTGTAGAGAACGCGCGGTATCGTACGAAGCTGCATGCAAATTTGGCATTCTCGCCCATTAGCAGATGAAGCTGTCTCCTTCTCACATTCGCTGTCGTTGCGCAAAGCGCTATCGATCCTTATAGCAGTGGGATGGGAGAAGAAGGAAGGAGGAAACATTTCGTGCAAGTTTGTGGTTGAGGTAAATATTCATTCCGCAGTGCACATGCCACTGGAATCTATGCGAGATTGTTGATATTTCGTGAATGTTACCTTCCCCTTATCGTTGATAAATCAACGAATGGGTGGATGCGATGAAAATATGTTGCCAAAATGTCAAACTGTTTTCACGACAGATGATATACCTCAGCAGATCTGTTTACCTCATTTATATAGAATTTTAAGAACGTTTTTTATAGGAGTTGATATGTTTATTTTTATATTGTATTTTACTATGTATAATATATGTATAATATGGTACTATTTTAGTTTGGCGACAACTAATATCACTAAGTTTTAACAAATTTTCCCTGTTTATTAATTTTTCATCCAGAATAGTATTCACGCTTACTAGAATCTTACTAGAATAAAGTTTATGCTATTTAAGGGTTCCACCATCAGGATCATGTGCTGGAAAGTTTGGTAATCTTATTTATTTCGAAGAAGTTGAATAGATCAACACCACGTTACTTTTAACACAAATCATTGGCAGACGAGCTTTTAATTGTTAAATTATTTTGTAACGCCGGTTCGCTACAAAACCGATAGTTGATGCTTGATGATGGAAGAATTTGAACAAAAACGTGCGCGAATCATTTGCAACTCAGAAGGAAGTGTAATTACACACCCGAAACGCTTCTGCTTCCCGATGGTGGTAGGAAATTAGAGCAGCTTAGAAGCAAAACGCATTATATTACCGCATGTTGGGGGAGATTGTGGTTTTACAATGAGTTTCCAACACCTGGCGCCAGTGCGATAGTGAACTTCCCTCAGCTTAGACCGAACGGTGATTACGAAGGCAAGGAACAGATAAGAGAAGCTCATGGCTCTAATGTGGACGTGCTTAGTCTCGTGTTTTGAGGGCATTGCTAGAAAGTGGTGGAATCGAATGCATATCACATGCCAATTTGCATGTTGTGGAGAAATTAATGCCTATTTATTTGGCGCTCCTCTTTGGTGGACGGAATCCATTTATGCCGGCAGCACTATCGTATAACACATTGTGTTAGGTAGGAATGCATGATAGAAGGCAGAATATTGAAATTATGTTCCAATATCCCTGCTAGCAACTACATTATTACAAATCAGTGAATCGATCAAATATCTTAGCAATTACTCTAATATGTTGAATAAAAGTTTTCTTTAATATTTTTATAAGTACTTTAATAATGAATGTTTTTTCATGATGATGAACTGTGTCGGAGTTTATATTCCAAGCTTTTTCAACACGTCACTCAATCAGTCTACGGTGTAGCATTATTCCAATTAGTGCAAAATTAATGCAAAATTAGTGCAACATTATTGGCGATACTTTTGACAGGCAGTTTTTGTACTATTTAAAAAGAACTATCTTTCAAACAAAGCCTCTCAAATTCTCTGATATGTATATCCTTATATCCTTATGTATCGCTTATATCCTTTGAAGGCTTCAAATGTTACGTGTAGCCAGAAGTAGTTTTCTGCTTTAATTTTGATTTCTTTGCCACTTTTTATGAATAGCATCGATGGTCCGGTGCTAGTACATACGATGCTATCGTTGGGAAAAATGCGATGCTCATGAGCATCGTAGAACGTTGGCTGGAACAAATAGTCTGCAAACTAGTTTTGGATCATAGTTGCACAAGGTAGATTTTGCTTTTAAACGTAAATATGAAAGAAGAACAGCAACATACTTGACGAAAAAATGTCCCCCAAAACGTTGAGTGGAACGACTGTCCTTTCAACGCTTCAATAACTTTTTATTTAGCCAATTTTAACCAGCGGAAAGGTACTGAAGAACAGGGAACCGCGAGATTGCAGTGCTAATGAAAAATTAATTATAAGTAATTCGCATAATTAAAACCGCCCGAAAGCCGAAAGAGTGCTAAAGCTTCTTTGCTGTTTTCCAGAACAAGCTGCACAGCCGACAGTTTTTGCGTGGTACGGGAATGGGATGGTTGAAATGTTTACTTTCTCTTTCGACCGCTTGCACGGCTTTGTCCTCAAAATTCGTGAAATGACATTATTCCACCACCGCCGTTAGATGACAGAAAACCGCAATGGGAAAATAAGTAACATATTTTTTTTTGCATTCTAGCTAAGGTAGCAACTGCATTGCTGACGCTGCGTAAAGAATTCCCGTTCCAGTGGCTTCCACTAGAGAAAACTGCCGCGTTACATCCTGTTGTGAGTGTAGTCAAGTGGCGCCTTAATATTTGTAGAAAGCTTTTGCATACTCCTATATTTTCTGTACCGCAACTGCTACAGTAAACTTTATCCTCATTCGGTACCGATGCCTTGGATTTATTGTTGAGCAAGCAGCATGGTCTGATGCATCGCTTCTTTGGGGATAAATACCTGTGTGCATGTTGACTGTGAGAAATCTGCGCGTAAATTACTTGCGCTACAATAAACTTTGTTCTTAGTCTTGTCGTCTGGATGCACGAGTTTTCATGAAGCTTCTTACGATTGGATCATAAAAGTCTGTTTATAGTGCAATTGTACTATCGTTAGGCAGGGAAGATTTCATTAAATATCGCGTCTTGCTACTAAATGTTGAGGAAACATGGTTTTACACTCAAGTGGGCGGAATAGCGCTGAAGTAAAACAAAGAATGAACGATAAGATTACTGTTGCGATGAATGTGTAAGAGTTGTGTAAGAATTGAGGCACATTTAAAAAAAATGTTTTAAATGCTATGAATTTCACTCAGAAACTCATTTAACTCTTTTCCAAAAGTCTTTATAGCAGCCTACTTAGCTTCTGAATTAGTGCGATCTACGATAGAAATATATGAAAATATTATTCAAATTGGAGTATCTTACCTGAAAGCCTCTCATTTTGCATCACTGACAGTAAGCAATAGACACTTGCGAACGACAACGACAGAACCATAATCGTGCACGAAAAACATTATGTATCTATCCAAGTAGTTCTTCTCGTTTAAAGTACCTGCTACCCTCAATGGCGTAAAAAACTTTTATGAAGAACGCTCGAGAAGAGATAAAATGGTCTGAATGTTTCCAGTGAAGTATTCGAGATTGTGCATCTCTACCCCATATGTCTTATGAGTGCTGTAAAAGCGAGCATACCTGCATGCAGTTACAGACTATTAGCAGTGCTTAAGCAGTTAGTGCACCTATGCTTCTCAAGGGCCGATGTTTTCAAGTGGGAAAAAGTAAATTCGTTGCTCCATACGAATGCGCCCGCTTCCCACTTACAGTTGAAGAATTCAGACATCATCCCCCAAAGCGTTCCATTCATTCGTTTAACCACTGCAGTATAGTTGACTCAACGAGTTGGCTGCAGAGAAATTGACGTTGAAAGTGACATTTTCAATGTGTTCTTATGTCAAGAGTGTTCGGCATACAAAACTATTCACATGCATACGAATCCACACTGGAACAGACATCTTGTTTGATACCGTAACTTGTTTTTATTCGCTTCCAAACTTTCGAGTTGACATTATGAATGAGCAACGCTAGAACGACTTATTGCGACAGGTGTTAAAAGCATTAGTATCACTTTTTCAGCATCAAAAGTTTTGTCGAAATGTTTTAATAAGAAGTGTATTTACAATGTTTAATTAAAGTTGACTAATTTGTCGAACTTTCCATTGAAAAACGTTGTTTAAATGAGGATTTAATTAGGAATTGAACAATATTCGTGTCCCATAACTATTTTTTATACCGATTAAAATTGTTTCTAATAAAATCATCGAAACTGAGAAACAACATTGCAGGTAGATTTATGATTTAGAATTGGATTAAAAAAAAGTTAGCAAAAAAGAATTCACTCATAGGAAAGACTCGTAAGCAAAGTAATTAATTTCGAACACGTATATGTTCAAAGCGAAATTAAATTCTTTGCTCTGGCCCCGCTTGGGAATGCTAGTAAAGTCCTGTAGGGACAGTAGTAGAAAATTCTCGAAAGCTAACCACGATTGATGCAAAAGTGGCAGTGACGATGTACACAAAAAAGTAATAACCGAATGGTACCCTCATCTCAGGCTTCATTCTCAAATTACTCAAAGGAGTTCACAAAAGCATTCATAGAATATATAGGGCAGTATGTTTGTGTATAATATCATAAAATGTTCTCATACCAGTGCTGGATACATAACTACTAGTTTTTAATGCAAATAGTTATTTTATAAATCCAAAATCAAATAAAAGGACGTTCCTCAATATGATATAGTAATTTTATAAGTACATAATATGATAAGATATAAGTATTTGCACGCAACAGTCGTTGTCATGTTTTCTCAATGAAAAATTGTTTTCTTATTTAAAAAATATCGCATTTTTGATAAATAAAAAAGCAATGAATCGTATCCTTTATTTTTTACGAAATATAATCGTAATTGCCATCAAAATTAGCAAAAATTTCCAGATGTTTTGTATGTGACACATGGAAAAAAGCTATACAAAACACTGAACATATATTTTCATCCACTTCTCCTGAATATTTACCAACGAAACTTTAATTTCATCTTAAAATTTGAATCAACTGCAGTCGAAGTTTGCTTTATCCTATTACTGTTATTTCTTTTCTCCTAAGGTAGATTCTGGCGCTTGCCAACTTATTCCCCGACATGACAAACAGCTGGGATTACACCTCGTGCGTGTTGTAGCGCGGCTTTTATCGATAGACCGAAAAATGCAAATTCATCCGCCTTCATTTCCATCGATTTGATGGATGAAACGAATGCGAGCGAAAGGATACAAGACGACTGTACTGATTTTCACTTTTCAAGAACGACAAAGTTAGAGCACGCAGCTGGTGAAAATAAACCGATGCAAAGAGGCTTAAGCATCTGCGACGAGACTTGGGACGAGTTGTACAAGTGATGATACAAGCACGTACAACAGTTGTCACCGAAACGACGGCCAACGACCGTACGATGTGAGTGAAAGATTATGCAAATGTTTACACAGAAATGTTTGTGGAGGGCTCAACACCTCGACACAAAATTTGAAATGTGTCGATAACACATAACGAAATTTTTGCCAGTGGCAGAATAATCAACAAGGTAAAAGTTGGTTGATTGTTTGAAACGATAAACGTTGTATGCGTATCTGAGCTGTTTGAATAATTGCCTACTCGAGATATGGCATCAAGTTTCAATACTTTTACTTGTATCTTATGTTTGTTCTCGCAAAGACTCTACGCAACGCTTAGGTGAAATGCTTTTACTAAAACTGAGTCCAACCATTATTCATAGTAATCAGAAATGCATATCCCATAGCATGTTCCATGTTTCATAAATGCGGAAGCGCTTTTGAATCGTCTATTAAATTTCACAAACTGTACCATAACACCCATAGTAACGCCATTCTCCTAATGGTCATTTCACTAGGTCCATTTTGCAGGTCGGAATGGGTGGAACAGCCACAGACGACGACAGGGACAGACTTCCAGATGATTATTAATGTTCTCGTTGACGAGGAAGTGAGACCACCCCAAACGCGAAATTTGCCTTGTCAGGAGAATCGGACAAACGCTTCCGCTTTCGTGTAAAGCGGCGTATCTCCACGAATGAAAGCGGCAGAGGGGGATAAAGATAAGAGCTGGAACAAGTACCACGATGTGCTTGACTGACAATAGAAAACAGATATCGGGACTTCTCGTTCACTGGGTTCTCGTAGAATGGTCCATTAATCACCGATTAGGCTAACATTAGCGTCTTTATAAAGTTGCGGCACAACTTATCTTTCGAAGGGTGTGGAAAAGTCAAAACGGTGGTGTGGCTTGCAGCGAATACACGCGTGTATTGAGATGAAGTTTGTGCAGTTAATTTGATTACTAAATGTGTTTCAGATCTCCAACTCCAACTAAATTTGGCCGCATCTACGTTTCTTTCGTTACACAATTGAGAACCATGTTCGCAGTTGATGCTCAACCAGATTACATCGTCTGCTCTTTTTCTTTGCAATTCTATGTCTCTCAGCACTAAATCGGATTATAATTTGACGTACGATGGGGTTTCCGTGACCCACGTTTGCCCAAAATACTCACAGACCGAACCGTGCTACACTGTCACAATTGTTTCCAACCCGTCAGCCACCCGGGGATAAACGTAGTCGTGCCAGTTCTGCAACATCACATCAGTTTGATTGACCATAACGAACGAACGAGGATCACAATTTGATAGCACAGCAGAAAATGTATACTAGATTATTATTCTACTGCTATGCACCACACCGAAATTTCAAATCTGATTGCAGCGATTTTCACGTTTTTTGTTATTTCTGCTAAGACGAGTAAGTTATTTTGAGCAGGTTTTCAAATAGGATTATTGGTTTGTCAGAAATGTACCTGTACCGCTTATTAATACGATTAATTCGAATCCTTTTTCATTGAGGTGGAACCCGGTGGTGGATTATCAGATGCGCCAATTTTGATAGTAATTGGCGCTTTTTGCAAATTTTAGTAAGCCCATGAAACTAACGGCGTCACCACGAAGGTCGTTTTACCAAGAAGATAAATAATAGAGGCTCATTCATTCATTCATTCATTCATTCTCAGTCATTGTTATAGAACCTCTCAATCTCATAGATCTCTATTTGAAGTTATGCACATCTATTGATACATTTTAATAGTTCAAATATACTCGAACCCATTCCTGTCTTATCGAACAACCTTTCATACCATGTTTCAGCCTCATAGAAGTTAAAACTAAATAATGAAACCGTAATAGTTTCTGTAGAAGTTCATTCCAAATTTTGCTGACGCATCGATAATAGATTTCACTCTCCAATTTCGTCCATCCATAATGATGTGCAGTTGGAAAAGGTGTGACGTCCAAAACGTACCCAACCTTCGATATGCTTAACCATCGCCTGGACTACATATCTGAAAAACTTTTTTCAGCATCCATCATTCACTTGCTATGGCGGAGAGCTAAAGCAACGGTCATCCCGGGACTTTGCACTGATTCAACGATTGTGTCTAACTTTTCCGGTAACTTTTCCAATTAAAATCGAAAAACGAAGCTTTTAGTTTTTCGTTGTATTTCTGTTGGTCATTAACGTAAGATCGGTTTTCGGGTACGAGTGTTTGAACACCCTTCTTGTCATGTCCTGAAGCTCAATGCTCAATAACCGCTTTAATTTTATCAATAACACTTAAAAAAAAAGAAGTGTTTACATTATGTTAACATTTTTTCATTGGGCATCTTGCAGCCTAAACTAACCTAAATCTGAAATGTAAACCCCAACTGGCTGCTATCCCAGGCACAGCTGGTACATTTTTGGGGGTCATTTTTCATCCTTGATTGATTACGTCAATCTTCGTCCTACAAAGGAAAATCCGTTCATATTGATACATCACAAGTGGTCAGTCGAACGAAAGGCCGTGTTGTGTTCATGCTAGGTTTAGGGCTTTTTATTCAGCGGAAGACGATATTTTTGGTGAAATTATAGTGTTGACCCAATGTCTAGATAACGATCCTATCAACCCTAGCCCTAATGTTTCCAAATATTCGCATTCTAAAGACAATATCGTGATATACAACGATTTTCTATAAAAAGTTCATTGATTTTCCTATAATGTCACATAAAAGGTATGGCCAAAATTTAGTATTATCCTCAGTAGAATGTCAAATTTGATATATTCTGTATAAAAAAACAGCTCAAATGAAAGACAACTATACTAAAGCATGACAGAGATGAGTAAGATACGCGAGTAGAAACCTAATCAACTAATTTAGAAACAACATGACGCTCGGATAGTTCCCAACGCTAATGTAATCCACATCCGTCCAGTAATTCAACATCCTCTTTCAGTGCGACCGTGATTGCATGAAAGGTATTGCGACGGAAATTATATTGCATACGAAAACTAATCAGTATCAGGACGTAAAAGGATTGGGACGCCAGGACATCGTAACAAGTTCAATCAAATTTCCGCCAAGCTCGAACATTTGGATGCAACTGGATTGTAATGGAAATGCATCCAACTGGATCAACTTTTTAAAAAACATATTAAATACCCTTACATATACTTCATGAATCAGATTTCGTCATCAAATAAATGAACATATATGAACTGTATATTGGGTAGTTTTTTTGCAGAGCAGTTGTAGTCCCTTCAGAATTAAGGTATCAACCACAGGATAGACTGTTCTGTTGAATGGATGATTTCTGCTCATCGAAAGATATTTATAGAGCAAAAGTACTGATATCAAATACACGCAATCACTCCCGTTCAGCGGAACATGGATATGCCAGTCTCGAAGGATATCTCAGTATTGTAGAGTGATACAATACATGCTTCGTAAATCCAATTGGAAATTAGTTACGGTTATGGCCAGTTTGGTCAGAGCTGTATCACTTGCTTTGTCACCATTATTGGTATGTAATAATATTTTGCTACTATCAAACTCACAAATTGCATCACCACGAACAACAGATGGAAATTTAATTTCATTGCATTCTTCTTGCAGGAGAAAGCTATTATCCACTTTCTGTATGTTATGGTTCGTAAGTTATACGTGTCACATATTGAACATTAAGGTCATGTTGGTGTGATACTATTTGATATACTTGAAAGGTTTACTTATCTTGTATATTTCGGTTGATGACGATTTGTTTCCCTTGTTGAACGTTACGAAGGTTTTTTGTTTGTTTCATATTTACTTATTATTTCTCACAATCACAAGTAACAAAAATCATGAAAATTATTTCATTATGATAATCCCTAAGACGAACTATAAAAGGAAAATTATATTTGTACTAAAATATCCTCTCAGATTCATTAAGCATCTGTTTGTATGTAAAAACTTCCGGGTGAAAACAAAATAAGTCGTTAATTCAAACAAACGTCACCATCTTGTTATAAAGCCAAAACTTCGCTAATATTTCCAAGCTTTTTTTTTATAAAAAAACACATTCTTGTCCGACCAGATGTTGCGTATGACACTGGCAGAATACAGATGATTTTAACGATGTGTATCGATTATGTGTATCGGTCAATGTTTGAAACACAATCTAGATATTTATTATAAAATAAATTCTTAATACATAACATTATTGTTAAGAACGATTCTTTGAAGTATATAACATATAAGTCAGAGCATCATAAAAGATTTCAGTCTACCATCATTATACTGGTTATGTAAAAAAATGCAGAAAAATCAATTCCTTCAATCATTTTGTCGGCAGTGTTTTTTCTTCTCTCCTGGCATAACAACATGGGTAGGTCTAGGCCTGCCATTTATGGCTTTCATTGTTGTGAAATCATGTGCCGCGATTGTGATATCAACTGAGAACGTTGCCTTGAATGTGATACCTTTGGAATATCAACTGACGCATTTGCCATATCATGTGCTGCGTTTGTGATAAATGTTGCTATTCTTGCCTTATCATCTGAAAAACCCTGTAAGTTATACCCGTATGCGGCAGGACCATGCGACCGCTCCATAGTGTTTAACATTTAAATATTCACATTACATTCCAGGGATGATCAGAATTCAGAAATAATAAATGCTGCTCTGAACCACACGTTGAACACAGACGACTTGAATGCTAGTATTGACTTCGAGCACTGTCAGTTGAGTTTCAATCAGAAAAAGAGAATTCCAGAGTGAGACGATTTTCCTAATAACTGCATGGAACGGTGTATACTATACTATTTAGCATTCGGCGTATAGGTACCAATTTATAAGCATCGCAGAGCAAAACAAAAAAACAGTGTTAATAAAGACGAATAGATGCATTTAATCATTGTCGAGTCACTGTCTTACTTACCTTTTAAA
>KZ071158.1:115387-127352 GCA_002091845.1 Anopheles cracens | reverse complement strand
AATGGCTACGTTTAGGAATATCTTAACATAACTTGATAAATCCTTAAAAGGTATTTGAAGGTGTTGTAATAGTGTAATACATTTTTATAAAATAGATGATTTAAATAATAAATCCACTAAAATTTCCTTGAAGTCTACTTATTTACTGAACGGAAAATGGATCTAGAGATCTAGTATTAAAAACACATTACCATAACATTGGTAGTCCGTAGTATAATTCCCTTGGAATTTCTCGATGTTTATTGCAAACAACTTCGTGTTGTTTGAAGTGTGTTATCTCGTTTCTGAAGAAGTGACTACCTGTCCAGGAGTTACTTCTTCAACGTTCTGCTTCTACCTCATATCAAAATGCATGTATATGGAATAATGGTTAAGAGAAAACACATCGACAGCGATAAAATCTTGATATATTTCGCATTCAGACACGTATATCTTTCATTAAACCATTGGTAAACGCATGCCATATCGAGCACTCCCTACATGTCGGAAGAATGGAATAAATTTATCGTTCCAGTATTGCCACGTATGCAGACTTCTAATCCAACGCAATCCAATCAGGAACATTTGCATGAGAAAGGTTGAGCATGTCTGCATAACACATCCACCTCGACGGTTTGTAGCTGGTGCATGAAATACGGTTTTTAAATCGAAAGTTTTGACATAATCTATAGAGAGCTGCATAACCCTACATATCCTTGAGGCATGGGAAGGTAAAAACTTCGTACCTGTTATGATTTTTTTTTGAAAAAAAAGCTATCACAATTTCGGTGAAACACAGACATCGATGTCGAAATCAAATTCGCTCAAGGTTCAAACTCAACTCAGCGCACAAAACTTGTCTTGTTTATTGTGCCGCTAGTCGGGCACACAAAACCTTCATAAATCATGCAAATTTTCACTTTCAATACACAAGCATTATCACCGTGTCCGTGCGAAAAACCCACTGGAAGCCATCAACACCGTTTCAGCGTATCCTTCACCAGTCGTGCAGCCGACAATCGACCCCAATTTCAATACAATAAATCGAAAGTACGAGCAATCACGGAAACAGGAGGAGCCCTAAAAACAGTCCTATTTCACCCGCGAAGAAGTGGCCACGGTTCGTCCGTCGGTCCGTGCGCACGCTGTCGGGCACCTCTGGCACCGGGCGAAGCACGAGCAATGCAATGTACGTGAAGCTGGCAGAACCCCCGGCAGTGACTTTAGCGAAACCCGCTCCTTGGTATCAATGAGACCAGCGAGTGAACGATGTGCGGGAAGCCGGATTTTTGCAGACTTTTCCACTACCGGGCGGATGGTGTAATAATTTTTCTCTCGCTTATTTATGTCTGTGTGAGTGCGCTGCGTTTTCCTGCCAGCGTTTTTGCCGCTGAGCATCCAGTGCCAGTCGTATACGGCGGCTGCTAGGTAGGAGGTCTGTTCACGCTGCACGGCAAGGTGCAGCCGGCTCGGAGCGTGTATTATGTTCGCTTAGGGTAAACATGCGAACACTTACCCGGCTGGCATGTGTGAGTGTCTCGCACTCGCATTTATTTCCACTGCATTTCTGCTGGGCGGAAACGAAAACAGTTCGTCTACGGTCGCTCCGTTTTTCACGTGGCCGTTACATCCACCGGGATTTGTCGTAGTCGATGCCGCTTTTCCAACACCCGTACGGCGGTAGACTTATCAGCACGGTTTGGAATTAATTTCGGCTGCCGGTTTTTTTTTCGTTCGTTGTTGGGAAAATGCACTTCAGCGTGCGGGTGGGTTATGGAAAGCTGCGGGTGAAGTGTCGGTGACGACGAACGGGCCGGGCGATTGAATAAAGTGCAGCAGGCACGGAAACAGCCAGCTAGCATCGTTCAAGGCTCATTGGGCGATGAATGAGCTTCGGGTCTATAAATATTCTCGAAAGACAGGCCACTTTTCAATGCAAGTCTTGAGCAGTCATGGTTGTCCTTGGAGTTTGGAGTGCTTTTGGAGCATGGAAAATGAAAAAGCAGCGAGGGTTGGCATGAATGGCATCAAAAGCAATGCTTTCTGGGAAGAGTCAATCAATCAGTTTTTGAAACCTATCAAATTACCTTTCTCATATTAACAATCCGAACACTGTCGTCGATAAAGTCAAGTCTTCTGGTAGAGGTTCGCATTTGAAGTCCCTTCGTGAGCAACCCATAATGTCAACTCCGATATAAACATAAATAGCGAAATTAAAAATAAACCCATACATGCTGCAAACAAAATAAAGCCTACAGCACCAGAAAGGTGTGTAACTGTGCCGTATACATACAATCCAACTTTTCTTGACCTACTGGCTGCACAACGGTCCCTGTCCAAATAACCTTTCAACGTACTTATTTTCCTTTCATACTCTTGCCTCCTTTTCAATTTACATTCATCGGGTGAATGCAGACGACGCCATTCACAAAAGAGCCTGGTATGTTTTTCCTGTTTTTTCCTCCAGCGCCATGTAAATCGTATGTGACGGAAGTTAGTACGTTACCAGCAATCTGTACCGAGTATGACCGACCCTTGGGGACAGACATTTTGGCCTTCAAGCTCGGTTGCTTTTTATCAACCGAACAAAGGCACGACGCGCAAACGCGCTAGACTCTGTGGTTTAAAGCCTCGGCACGAATGCCTGTCGTATTTGAGGTAAAACCGTCGGCGAGACGTAAACAATTTCGGTACTACCTTCCCGTTTTCCAATTATGTTCTGCTCACTGCTTTCTAAGTGATTGCAGTGTAAATTCCTCACAAATGGTAATGCGGGACGCTTTTACTGGAAGCATCGCAGACGGTTCTAATCTACCTTGGCTAAGGGCCAAACAGTTGGCAACGTTTGTAGTGGTTTACGTAGCCGGCCGCAGGTTGGGTGCTGTTTTTTCAGTTCTTTTGCTGGAGATATCCACCTGAGAAGCTATTTTTGCACTGAAACCGCTCACTTTAGCATTTATTTAACTAACTTTGAGTGAATGGGAATTTCGAGGACATCATGTTTGCAAAGAATTCTAATGTACTGACATGATACATGTGCTTAAAGTCTTGCACACAAAATGGCAGCACACCAAGCACCGTGACAGTTAGAACCTTTCGTAAACATCATTAACATCATCGATCGGTTTCGAACCGGTCCGATGTGAACGCCACTTACCAAACAACAATATTTTTCCAATCAATTTCCAATCATATCAGGTTACTATTTTCGCTCAATTTGCATTCTTCGCCATGCGCCGTGCACATTGACGCAGGACGGATTATTTGTATTCTCTACTCAAAATAGCTAGCCGGCTGAATATTTGCTTTTTGGAATGGATATCTCGTCGAAGTCAGCTTTAAAGTAAACAAGCACGCTAGTTTAAAATAGCAAAGTATGATGATCATTGATGTGATGATTGGTATGATTTTTACGAAGCATACACAACCGCCTTCCATTTATCATGGATGGTCAAGTGTTGTGAAGTGTATAGATGATAGATGAAAACCATATGAAAATAAAAAAATTGTTAAGGTTGATCTAAAACAATTTAAAATGCAAACGAAAACAAATAGCACATATAATTTATTTACCATGTATACAAATACAAATAGTTGAAAAAAATGTAATAAAATAAAATAACCAAAATAAATAGCATTGAATATAGAATGTAATAACAAAAATTAGTACAAATACTCATATAAAAACTACAATATACAAAACTATATACAAATACTATACAAAATGTAAAAACTTCTGCTTCCTAAACCTTTATTTAAAAATATTTGTTGTTGTTGATTGTTTATATAGGCTTTGACTGTTGGAGTCTTTCACCTCTATTTCAAAAATATTTATAAAACTCTATAGCTAAACTTTTAAATTATTACGACTTAAATTATTTATGCGGAATTTTCAACCGACTTTTGTCTTTAATAGTCATTTGCGTTCGGAGTTATCTTGTAAAAAAGGTTTTTTGCTGGTTTTACCAAAAACTACAGCACTTTATAACAAATCTATAACACATTCAGCTATCTACAACATCGACAAAATTTAACGTTGCATTCTTGATTGACCGGAATCCCTAAATCCGTAAGTAAGCAAGTAAACAATACTCTTTTAACAATTTAATGCAATGTTTAATTGTGTATGAATCGAAAAAACGAAACATTTCAATCCGTCAAATGATATGTTGTGTGTATGCCAAAAAATATTTTAGTTTGGATTTTTCACTGTCAGTAAAATTCTGTCAAATTTAGAAGACGAGTATATAGGCGTGCATAATTTATGATATGGGTGGAAAAAATTAAACCATCATATAATAATTATCACTACGTGAAAAGTCTACCTGTGGGTCGTGCCTTTGAGCTGTCGTATGCAACCCATATCCAACATACTCTCTTGCCATGCTCCGTACATGAAAGAATGCCACTCACGAACTCCGCAGCGTTAAAACAATGGGCCCTTTTAGCGTGCGCATTGTTTGTTTATAACGTCTCAATTCCGTAATTATTAACTTGGCTTCACAAGTTCTCGCTTTCATTGCGCGAGTGTGTTTAGGAAAGGCAACAAACAACGGACACAGTAGCGCAAGAGACGCCCGCAGTCGTTGTGACTAAACATAATTCGAGCCCTTGTTTATCGTACACACGTAGGCCTGCAGCTCTAGGAGTGCATATGCAGTCCCGGCGGCCAACTGTAACCGTAACCGGCACCCTTGGGTGCTTGCTTTTCGGGAGAGAGAAAAAACAACAACAACTCTGACCGAAGAAGACGCGCTGCTCCCTCCGTGGAAGCGTAAATGATATGTTATTTCTGGAAATATTACACCGTACACTCCGGGTGTACCGAGCAGCTGTTTACGAAGCGCGCCGGTGAGTCAGCGCGAACCAACAATAAAATAGACACAGGGATCCCGGCAACGTCTGATAGTAATGCAGGCCAAAGGCAAAAGCGTAACTTACATGTTCCCCCACAGTTCAGCTGGAACTGACGGACGCCGAAGAACCTGATGGACGCGTGATGTCGGCGACTCGCGCATCTGCGCTTGGTTGTTTTTATTCCAAAGTAGGCCTGTTTTTCGTATATGGCTCATACGAACACAATCGCTGCACTGAGGTACTGTCGAAAAATTCTTCTGATTATTTCACTGCACAAGAACTTTATTTACAGCGTCTCTATGGAGTTTCGATCGGAAAGAGGTTGCTTTGATCTTTACTTAGCAGCAGCAGCAGCAGCATCGACCACGATGCTCAAGAACACAGAAAAACACGTTCACATGTACCACCATTTCATTCGTTTTTCTCTCCCTCTCTCATACTCTTTTAACAATTTAATGCAATGTTTAATTGTGTATGAATCGAAAAAACGAAACATTTCAATCCGTCAAATGATATGTTGTGTGTATGCCAAAAAATATTTTAGTTTGGATTTTTCACTGTCAGTAAAATTCTGTCAAATTTAGAAGACGAGTATATAGGCGTGCATAATTTATGATATGGGTGGAAAAAATTAAACCATCATATAATAATTATCACTACGTGAAAAGTCTACCTGTGGGTCGTGCCTTTGAGCTGTCGTATGCAACCCATATCCAACATACTCTCTTGCCATGCTCCGTACATGAAAGAATGCCACTCACGAACTCCGCAGCGTTAAAACAATGGGCCCTTTTAGCGTGCGCATTGTTTGTTTATAACGTCTCAATTCCGTAATTATTAACTTGGCTTCACAAGTTCTCGCTTTCATTGCGCGAGTGTGTTTAGGAAAGGCAACAAACAACGGACACAGTAGCGCAAGAGACGCCCGCAGTCGTTGTGACTAAACATAATTCGAGCCCTTGTTTATCGTACACACGTAGGCCTGCAGCTCTAGGAGTGCATATGCAGTCCCGGCGGCCAACTGTAACCGTAACCGGCACCCTTGGGTGCTTGCTTTTCGGGAGAGAGAAAAAACAACAACAACTCTGACCGAAGAAGACGCGCTGCTCCCTCCGTGGAAGCGTAAATGATATGTTATTTCTGGAAATATTACACCGTACACTCCGGGTGTACCGAGCAGCTGTTTACGAAGCGCGCCGGTGAGTCAGCGCGAACCAACAATAAAATAGACACAGGGATCCCGGCAACGTCTGATAGTAATGCAGGCCAAAGGCAAAAGCGTAACTTACATGTTCCCCCACAGTTCAGCTGGAACTGACGGACGCCGAAGAACCTGATGGACGCGTGATGTCGGCGACTCGCGCATCTGCGCTTGGTTGTTTTTATTCCAAAGTAGGCCTGTTTTTCGTATATGGCTCATACGAACACAATCGCTGCACTGAGGTACTGTCGAAAAATTCTTCTGATTATTTCACTGCACAAGAACTTTATTTACAGCGTCTCTATGGAGTTTCGATCGGAAAGAGGTTGCTTTGATCTTTACTTAGCAGCAGCAGCAGCAGCATCGACCACGATGCTCAAGAACACAGAAAAACACGTTCACATGTACCACCATTTCATTCGTTTTTCTCTCCCTCTCTCTCTCTCTCTCTCTCCACCTCTTTGCGTAAATGCACTCGGAATAATCCAAAACCCGCTGCCGCTGCATCAATTCCCGGGACGATTAATGTGATTAATCTCGGCTGATTCCATCACCCAGCACAGCGTGCCCTCCGAACCGGGCTTGAACCCTTGATAACATCACCTCCTTTTGCACTGCGGCTAACCTTAGCTACGACACACGACGCCCGTCATCCATCACACATTTCTCTTTGACATTTTGGGGACACAATCACTGCTCGGTGCAAGGTTATCGGTGCCCCGACACTTTCACTGATCTTCGTTTCTTTTTTTTTGTGATTTCAGCTTAAAACTGACTGAGATTTTTCACATTCGGTGACTGCACGGTACGTTTTCTTCCATTCGGAGCTGATAAACATGCAGAACCAATTCAATCACTTTCAATGAACACAAGGCGCGCGCGGAAACTCGCAGTCAAGCAAAGCACGTCCAGCCCGCACAACGTTTCGGATGAAACTGGCTATGCTGCTATGCTATGCTATGTTTACGCCTGCTCTTGACTGCTCTCGGAACCACATCTCGGTTCTCATCGGTTCGGGCGCTATGCGAACGACCGATCGAGCGGTGAGACACGAGTGAGTTTTATGCTGCTCACTTCAGTTTTTTTTTAAATTCGAACTGCATTTCTCACAGAATGCGTGTGATGAATACTACCGGCACGTGAGACACTGAAATGAACCTGTGTGTGACTCTTGCGTTGATTCATTCTGTTCTTATTGAAAGTTAACATTTCGAGCACTTTAAGTATTTAATTTATTTCTTGTGTGTTTTTGATTAGGAAACTTGAAAATTATGTATGCTAAATTGTGCAATAATTTTGAACTATAGAAACAAAAATGTCTGTTTCAAAACTATGAGTCAATTTTAGATTATACGATGCTCGTTCATAAAAACCGTGTCAACATAAGTACTATTTCATCACGGATTCCACTAACACTACGCGAATGTCTGCGGTCCGCAATACTAACGCATCTTAGGAATCTCTTGTAAAGCTCTTCTCTTACTTCATGCGTACGAAACTTATTTGTTTCATTTAATCTTTCCTTGCTAGAAGTCAGTCCAATTGAAGGATGGTGTGACTGCATAGAGATCGGTTGCCGACGATAAACCAAAACATAGGGGCCGATTATGAAAAGGAAAAGTCTCTAATAAAACCTATATATTTAATCAAAAATTAATGTATGTTTGGTAATTTTAACAAACTTGAGAGATTGGTAGAAGTTTTATAGAATGCTTAACCATGATAAAACTCCAATTTGGTTTTTCGTTTTGCTTTACGTTTGAAACTCCAGTGCGCCGAATATTCGCGTTTTCCGTTAGGCTCTTCCGTTAGAGTTTCCTAAATTCTATAAAAGATAATTATATTCATTTTAACCCCAATTTCATGGTTTATGCCAAAAATAGTTTTATTTTGCATACTTTTTATCGAAACGCGTAAATAAATATCGTGCTTTCCTTTTTTTAAAAAAATTGTTGTTTAGTGTAGCTCACGCAATTTTAAAAAGAAATGTCATTCAATTTATTTCAGTTAATTTTTCGAAATCCTCTTCCATTTATTCGATTTCTGCTTTTCTCGCCTCTCCTTACAAGGTTGATTTTTTGGACGTATTTTATAACTTTTTTTTTGTTTAAAACCTCTCCGTATTAGGAAATTCTAGAAGGTTGTAGTAATTTTATACATAATTTTTCAGTTATCTTTATAGTAATAAACAATGAAATTAGTAGAAACAAATGCATAAATGACAATAATAACAAACAATAAAGAGCAAACAAATTGCATCCAAAAAGATGATCATGGCTATATCAACCATGGCATAGTTATTTAAGAAAAGACACAAAAAAAACATTGTAAATTGAAGAAGTTTATTTTTGTATTGTAGAGGCTCAACGATAAAAAAGTTGCACAATTTTAATTTCTCGTTGTTAAGGAAATGTTACTTGTGTGGTTTTAAAATTTATAATCTATTGTTCTTAGCGCCAGTAGGGTTTTCGTATTATTTTAATCCGTTTCTTCTTATTTATAGCAACGAACTACTACTGTTAACTGCTGTTGATCGGGTCATTAGTTAATCCTTGCTAGGGGGAGACCGTCAAGATGAGAATGTGGAGGTTTTACTGTCGTGTAACGATCGATACACCATCAGGCCGCCTCTTAGTATCCTCTTCACCTGTAGCTTATTCAATTTATAAATGTGCTTAAAACATAAATATATTGATGAACAGATAATGAAAATTGAATGAATTGAACTATTGTCCAAAATTGAAGGACCAAATCATATACTTTACTTCGGAACATTGTAAAAAGCATTATAAGGCAATATAAATCTAAAGATATTTTTTCAAAATTTTACTCACTCTTATTCACAATAAAGCTACAAAGATGTAGTGAAAATACAATTTTTCTACACCGATTTGTAGAAGCCTTTGCTTGTTTGCAAACCTTTCGATAATCAACAAGTCATGTCGAAGCTTCGCATTTGCTAACCAACCATTTGCCAAAACCATTTGCCTGAAATGACAATTCTTTGTTGCGAATGACAAAAAAATCACACCCGAGGCATAAATTTGTCTCTTCTTTGAACACTCTTCAAATCGAAACCCGCATTAGTCGATGACAAAAGCATTCGCACCTACACGGGTACCGGCTGCCAAACCCAGTCACTCCCGCCATCATTACAACCTCAGCAAACCACCTACTGCACCGGGTTTCCCCCGCAGCGGGAACTCATCCTGGATCCGGGGGGCCTCCCCATTTTTAAGCAATTCTTTCTGCGCCGCTTTCTGCAATATTACACACGAGAGAAATCTTCAAAGATACCTACGATTGATTCGTCATCCTCCAGGGGGAGAACTCTTTCCTCAGCCCGCGAGCAAGCGGGTACCGTTGGTAATGAAAAGAAAAACTACACGCTGCCACACAACCTTTTCCTGCGGCCTTTTCGGAAAGACCATTCAAAGGAGACCCGGCAGCGTGAAAACCCCCTCCGGCCATAACCGGAGCCAAAGCGTGTGACGATGACGACGACGACGGGCCGAGCGTGTTTCACCAATTCTTGATTCGTTTTCTTTCAATTCGCTTTTCTCACTTCCGACTCCGGCGTAACAGTCGTAACACGGTGGCGGACTTGGGAAAACGGCAGTGGATCTCCCTCGAAAATCCCCGGGATCCAACGCGGTTATCGGGGACCCCCTTGGAACGGGACGCAAAGGACAAAAAACACGCTGTACAACACAGATCCGGAAGCAGGCAAAGGAATTATAACAAAGCGACAACTTTTTCAATTAAGACATTCCGGAGATTTGGATCGATGGTGACGATGGAAAAGTCCTCCCCGGTCGTTGCGTGCGGACGAACCGCCAGCAGCAGAGAGAAGCAGGACCAACGAACAAAAAAAAGCATGCCACGAGACCATGGCAGGCAAGATGGCGCCGCGCACCGCTGCGCCCGATGACGATTCAATCCGAGAATCGACACAACAACAGCACTCACGGGCCCCGGTGCCGATCTCGGTGCCGCTTCCGCTTGAAGAAATAGGTGGAAAAAAGTTATATCCCCCGATCGCCGGATTCGGGATGGAATTGATTTGTGCGGATACAAGTGGCAAGACGGCGGCGACAAACACGGTACACGGAATCTGCCGTGGCAGGCGGGAACAATGGCCGAAACGGTGGCGGAAATTGGATCAGATTCTTGCTCTCTCGGTACACAATAAATTCTCGACGGTTGCTGCTGCCGCTATTAATTAGCTGCAAGCGACAGCGACCGGCGCCGTATCCAGGCAATCGCCGGTTAGCTCGTTTCGCAAGAATCTACACCGCTGTAGGTTTACTGGTTGTTTTTTTTTTCTTTTCGCAACCTCCGGATCCCACCGATGCCAGAACGCAATCAAACACGATTTCCCGGCCTACAAACGCTAATGGTTTAATTTCATTTAAACTTACTCCTTCAATACACTGTCACATTCCCGCGCGTGGTTTACGTGCTGCTAACTACATTTAACAATAAACTGTCAATTTAAATAATTTATCATTCCAGCTTCGACTGTGGCGCTCATTTTTCATCTCCCACGGCCTGGGAAGTTTCCACCAACAAACCACCGAGCTCGCATCATGGCGGTGGAGCCATCGTGTATGATTCTAAACCGAGAACGATCATTTAAACCAGGTACACCACCGTTTACTTAAATTAAATTTAAATTACTCTCAAACACACACGCGCACACATGGGCCCGTACGTTTCCTATGTTTGCACGGAAGATGCAAAAAAACCGCCACGAACCGAAAAACCAACACATGAAGCGTTGTCAGTAAGCAACAGTCCGGGTGGTACGACACGCGATTTTACGATTCCTGCAGCGCATCGCTTGTGACAGTTTATTGCTTTTAAAATTCTTGTTACCGTGTCACTGTGTTACCGTTCAAACAATCCACCGGGGGATGGGGAGTTCCACAATGAAAAGGACACCGCAGGAGTAGCGATCCCTATTACAGCGTTCATTTATTCTAACCCTTCGTAAGCCGTTCTCATTTTGTGCGCGCGCTTCCCGGCTGTGGCAGCATCAGGCAGCAACAATCTTATCAGCGCGCTGATAATCTTTTCACCGCACACAGGGAATGCAGAGGGACTGCTGGTCCCGTGCGCCTGGGAGAAACAACACACACACAGGCACACGTGTCCGATTTCCAAACTCGCCCGGTTCGACGGAATTCGAAGGCCTGGTTTGGCGTGAAAATGGCTGTTCTCAGGGATGGCCTGCGGGAAACAGGGGGGAACGGAGCGCTGGGAAAGAGCATTGACATACTGATGCCGATAGCCTAGATTTTCCGGCCTCGATAACACGCACGCTGGCACGCCACAGAATGGCAACATTTCATCGCCCATCGCGATTACCCCTCGTTCTCTGGGCGACGCCATCGACGCTGCCCGGTCGGTTCCGGATTTCGCCAACTCAGCGGGCTTTCGTCTCTCTTGGGCACAATAAAATCATTATGTTTTAATATTCATGATGCAACGAGAGGCAGGGAAGCGCCCTGTACGCAACGGGAGCCTACGGCCACTGATTTGTGGTGTGATTTCGATTTTGACTGTGCGTGTTTCTGCTGCGAGCCTGCTGCATACCGGCCGGATGGTTGATCGATTTTGGTCGCAGGGTTTTTTTCTTCTTCTGTTGCCCCGACAGCCGCGTGGTTCTGCACCGCGGCACTGATTTCAATTCCGCACCGAACCGGAAGTGATCTGGTCCAGTTCTTCGGCGGCGGAAAATTCCATCACCCGGGCGCATTCCGACCGATCCTAAACAGATTATCGTTATACGGTAAGCGTATATTGGTTTTTTGGGGCGAAAACGGCGCGGATGGGTGGAAATCGATTATGGGTTGCGCGAACGCATTACTTAATCGGGCGAAAATTGCATCGCAAGCAACACTTCGTGCAGTTTAGTTAAGGTTC
>KZ071158.1:90560-106688 GCA_002091845.1 Anopheles cracens | reverse complement strand
GACCCGACCGAGGGAACGACGAAGGAATCCGGAAGCCGAAGAACCCTCGGCGTAAAGGCGACAACCGTGACCTGAGGGAGCGTTTATTGTTTCTCTGCTTCGTACCCGCCCGTACGTATCCGGAAGTGATGTGGCTTCGATGGGTTTCGACCGACCCGCGCGCCCATTGCCATTCCTCAGTGCCCGCGAAGGGAGGGCTGAATGTTTAGCGATTTATGATTTCGGGTGATGGCCTTCCAGACCGGAATCGAAAGATCGCTGTTCGGCGCAGGATGCATGCACTTGCTCGGTGGCCGAACTCCACGGTGTGTAGGGTTGGTTAAGGCGCTGGCTGCCGGCTTTCAGCTCCGGATGCCTACGGGATTCCGGGCTACGACAGAGATTTTTCCTGCCTGCCACTTACGGCAATGCAAACGGTAATGATAAATAGCAATTGCCAAAGTTGTTTACGGCTGTGTCGAGGAGCTCTACCGAGAGGGAGTGGACGGCGCGACACCACACCGAACGGGCAGATCAAACAAGGGATGAACGGGTCGATTTATAAGCGGCATGATAGTGCCAGGGACGATTCGTCGAGGGATGATTCAGCGCCTGCAGACGGCGCATACATACGGGACGGGGGTGGCCGCTCTGCTCGGCCGTTTAGCAGAACCATTAGGCAGGGAACGGGAGCCCACAGACACGGACCACGACACGCAACGATTCGTTGATCGATAGATCTCGGTCATTTGGATTTATTGAGTCCGTGGGGGCATTATTTTCGCTTACCCGACGCAAAACTTTACCGAAAACCCACATGAACTGCTGGTAATTGAATGGTATGTCATTTATGGTGGTAGTGGATATCTCTAACGAATCATTTGTGGGCAAAGTTTTTGCCTCGTTACAAAGATTGCACAATTAAAAACGTCGAAGCAATCGATAGTGTTTTTGTGAGAGAGCGAAGGGGAGAGAGATATAACTGAGCTATTTGAAGCTAAGTGCTGTGCATTTAGGAAATACGTTTGCTCTGCATGAAGATGTTCTTCACATTTTGTACAGAAAATGTAATTTAATTTTCGCCACTTGGATTTGATCTCCTAATGTTAGGAACAGTTTGCAGTACTTTCAGTCGGTACATTTTGATTTTGATTTTACTTTTGATTTTCTAAGTGTGAAGAAAATCGATCAGGTTTGCGTAAAACTGTCAATGTGAAGCTTCGATATGTAGGTTGAAATAAAGTATTCATAGGTTTTTCTGTTCGTATACAGAGACTTTTGTTTCATTGCTCTTAAAAGTAATAAAAAAATAAACTGCAATAAAATTCTAAAACACGGAATATGAATCATCTGCGCATGCCAAATCTTCAAACCTGTCGTTTATAAAATCTTGACTTTAAGTTGAGGTACTCCCTTTAAGCAGGTTCGTTTGTGTTATAGTTTAGCGGGCCTTTTTTTATTTACGTCGATATTCGAAATTCGTATTGAGCCAATCGAGTCGATTGAGTTTCCGCAGAAAAGACACTTTCAGTGTCACTTGCTTCCGTTCGCTACAAAAATCTCTCGCATTCAGAGACTTTAACCTATTTTGACCCCTACTACAATGCACTTAGGTTTTATCGTATAGAAAAAAACTGTGACCTATTGTACAGCTGAAAACCTTTTAAATTAACACGTATTCTGATTACATTTTTCTACTACGCAACTGATGACGATAATAACATGATTTATGATTCGCACACAGCAGATGAATACTCATGGCATTTAAGTCGTTATTTGTATTTTTATACGCTTTACATGCGAAAAATCATGCTGAAGCTATGTGCTTGAAATATTCCATCCAGTTAATGATTGCGATTTTACCTACGCAGTAGCAATGTCGCTGTGTTTTTATGACGTCACTCGGCAGGACCGGAACCAAACCTCAACTGGACCGTTCTCTCTTATTCCCTCCGTATGCCGGACTGTTGATCCAGACAAGGTGAACGTTTTCACATCCTCCCTCTTCAAGTAGTCCCACTAGTATGACGCTAATGACTTACGTTTTTAAGACATCGTCTGCATTGCCCGCCATGTCTTTATCTGTACATCACCATTTTCCTGTCGGGGCGAGATCCGTCAACTTACGTAGAGTGTGTCGGAGCTAATACGAAGGATCTCTACCTCGTGCTGTATATTATGCATCGATCCAGCAAGTATAAACGCAAACACGTCGCGCTTGCTGCTTCTGGAAACCGAATGCATCGCCCACGAACAAAAGCTGCTGGCAAACAATAAATGAACATCCAACCGCCGCACAATGGACGCGTGAGCTCCACGACTTCACGAGCGTCCCATCCAAACAACGACACGCAGGATCCCTTTCCGAGACAGTGTATCCAGTGGAATGGCGCAACCAAAGGCCACATTCGCTAGAGGAGAGTGAGCATCACTACAACGGAAACAAAAAAAAATTGCTTTGCTGACAACAAAAAGAAATCCAGCCAATGGGGAGGCCAACTAACAGCGCCATTCGTGGAGCGGAGCAAAGCGAACATTCTCCACCAGACGCGGAACTCCAGATTTGAAATGACGCTTCATTTATGCCGCAATCAATGCGCCCAATACACACCGGCTGTCGAGTACATCCGCGGCGCACACAAAGCACTCAATGGATCAACGGTAATGGGTACGCCAGCTTATTTTTTTTCTGCACAACTTTCAAGAAAATAAAAAATAGATTCCCCAACCGCCGAGTTTGTGTGCAACTTCAGGAAGAAGCCTTTCAAAAACATGACTTTCGTTATCAGATACATCATTTGACATAGGGTTTGTCGTAAAATCATTGTTGTACCGTAGTATTCGTTTTAGTAAGTTCATGTTTTCATTCGTAAGCTCTTTATTTAATTTAAAACAGCGTAAATTTTTTCTCTGTGACTTTTGTATTTTATGTATGTATGTATTATGTATTTTAATATGTTATTAATATTCTTTGATGTTCTTCAATATGTTTTATAATGTTTTTGATATGTGTGTACTTATCTTGTCAAATATATATATATTCTTCTCACTATCGTCCTATAATATTCTTATAAAACTATAAACATTCTTCTTCTTTTCTCTTTTCTTATTTGTAGTCTACGTTTAATTTTATTTACAATCAAAACACCTAGCTCAACTGCGAAGCTTACCGCACTGAGTAGTAACCCTATGGAGTAAATCAACCATACGACCAGTAAATCGTTTACGCCCATCTGTTGTGTTTCTATTGTTTCCAACTTATCCTCAAGAATTGAACGAGGCCTTGGAGTACCTGCCATGAGCATTGGAAAATAATGCAGGTGTCCTTCCACGAACGCCTGCGTGTAGTACTTCAAAAGATGCCGCACAGGGGAACTTAAAGCTGCTCGATACATGGCCGGTGTCGGGTGAATGCGTGCCTTCGAGTAGCGGAAGTACTCTAACGCACGCTTCATATGCTGCCATTCATCTTCACTGTAGAGTGTAATTGTCCCCTGTTCAAGGCTTCTCGGTTTATCTGCTGACCCAACATGTGCCATTACAAACTGTGCCTCTGTGCAGGTGCTTAGTGCGCAAAACTTCACCTGCCACATTAGTTCGACTGATTCGAATATTCCGAAGCCTTGGTGGACGTTTTTAAACGTGTATCCTAGGGAGTTCATGTGCGGATTGTAAAGGAATAAACAGGTGTCGTTGATGAGTTCGAGTGTGTCTAAGTGCGGCTCGTATCGAGCCATGGACAAGAAAGAAATGACCAGTGATTGATAGCCAGATATCAGTACGATGGTCAGCAACATGAACAGCCCCACGACAAATCGATCGAAACGTTCATTTAGTTGATGTGTCGGTCCGTTCAAGACAATCATTAGCATCTCCAACGCAATGAAGACTATATTACTGTTTCGTTCAGACTTACTGAAGGTCACTAACACGATCGAAATTATCACTATTGTTAAACCGAACGCGATCCAGCTGAAGCTGTCGTATGGATCCAGCAGAATGTGGAACACAGATTTAGCTGCACTCTTCGGTACGGAAAAGCACATCTCATTCATCTCCGGCAACGGAATATAGTGACCGGTACCTCCAAACACCGGGCTTGCGTCATAGTCGACGCACTCATCGGGAGCAAACTCCATGATCTGCGCAAACGTTGCGTTGTGACGTCGCGCTATCGTATGACCAATCGCCACGTCGTACGTAGTGTCACGTAGAAAATCGGTGTTTTGAAAACTGATCCGGTAGCCCCGCATGTCCTCGTGAAAACGGCGGAAACTCTCCAGCGTCCAAATGTTGTTTGCCGACTGGTAAATGGTCCATGATCCGTTAAGCGTTCGCGGATCGTAGGTGTACAGGTACAAGATACACGTGCGCATCAACGACGCATGCAAGAGGAATCTTTCCAGTTCGCTTTCTGGGATGATGAGTATAATCGGTACCGCGAAGGGGAAGTATCGGTCACAGCGCTATAATAACGTTGATAAAGATTTTATTTGTGTATTTGTTGTTCATTGTTCAACAACCGAAGCAATTCAGTAACCTTTAGCACATTGGTTTCGTTGAAAAATCCAATAGTACATTTTGTACCCCAATTTACCCAATAGGGTTTCATGGGCAGGTTCACATTCTGCACTGATACCGGCAGCCAACGAGAAAGGGCGGAGAATGAAGCATACGAAGCAGCTAGGTCATCGAAATAGAGCACCAGAATGTTTGACGATCGACGCTCCGAACACACACTATCAATGCCCTGCAGTAATGGTTTGTGATACTCTGCAAGAGGTGGGGAACTTATCGGTTGAAGAGCTCCCGAAACGAGAATTGGACAAAGAACACAAAAACAACTAAGCGTTCCAATAAGCGGTGTATTCATTTTAGTAGACCTGGCTGTGGCACCTCAGTACGAGTTGTGTCATAAAATTGAACTGAACAGTACACGATGTTCAGAAGGTAAGAACACATGCCCTCAGAACACATGCATGTTATTTTTTATTTGTTGGAATAAATATTTTATGACTTTAAGCAATTGACACACAATGGCATGGCAGTTCATGCAATATATCATCAAATAAATTATGTAAAACTAAAACCTAAAAGCATTCCCATAAAATATATACACTTGCATATCAACCCTTTCAGGTGTAATCTAATGACGGTTTCAAAATCAGACATACATATATGTCATACGGTATAAGCTTGTCTGCGTGCCAGTAATCTGTGTTAGCTACTGATTCCTAGTGAACGCATACATTTCTCTTTGTAATGAATTTCATTATTTTAAAACATGAATATGCAAAACAAATGGAAAATGCTTGTGGCATGTACAGAATTTCTTAATAACCTCAAGATAGCATGTAAAACTGTAAGTGTAAAGCGATAAAATATAAAACAGAATAGCGGAAAAGTGAACCGATATTTATGTAGGTGTGATGTCCGTTTTTTTTATTCAGATTATTGAGACACCCATTGTACCAAACCTCAAATATCTGTAGCAATTCATCATAAATCCATTTGGTCAACAGCACACAATCTAATTCAAGCATATATACGCATCGTCCATCATACGTTCGTTCAAAAACTATTTAAATATAACAATTATTCAATAGCTATTGTTTATGCTTAATAATGTATATTATATGTTATTATATTTTATAATAATTTTATTTAACATTCCCGCTGGATTTTTGTAAGACGACATTTACCAGAATGCTCTTCGAGGTATGATACATTAGAAGCATTGGAAAACAAGCAGATTATCGGTTTCAGGGATTTTCCGTTCTTTTTAATTACTCTTGTAATTATTGTATTATTGTATTACATCGGTAATTTCTTTTGTTCATTTTAGTAGCGTATAGCGCGTTGTAGGAAAAAATGTTTCTAGGAAAAAATGTTAGTCGTCAAAAAGACCTTAAAAGACCCCGAAACTCGTTTTCGTCCCTCTTATAGCATCCACTTTTAAAAGCGTTGCGCGATGGTTGTCCCCAACATCTATTTATGTTGAAGCCGATGATTCTATAATTTTTCTCGTCCTTCTTCCCATTACCATAAGTAAGTTCAACAACGAACTTTCATCAATAAAATCACTATCACTGTGAATAAAACGCTCTTGTCACTTGTAACAATATTTATTATCGAACGGGTGTTGTTGCGATGTTCCATTTGTTAATCCGATGTTCCATTTGCGATGTTAAACAAAGCTTCATTTGTTATGCTACTCTCTCTAACCTGTATTTTCTAAACAAGAGTCGACTGAGTTTGAAACGAACTCACCGAGATAAGCTTCATTTGTTATGCTACTCTCTCTAACCTGTATTTTCTAAACAAGAGTCGACTGAGTTTGAAACGAACTCACCGAGACATCGTTGCTCCTTCAATTCGTACGTTAACCCAAACCGAGTGTGTTAGTGTTGAAGCGAGTCGCTATGGCCATCTGTTCCCCTAAGTTTTATCATTCTAGTGAATATTCTTTGTATTCGTTTAGCTGGTATAAACCTCCCTAAACCTTTGGATCTGCCTAACACACTCCACAACATAGGAACGTATGCCAACATCAATTCTACTATGAACAATACCATACTAATTGCACATCCTATCAAAAATATGATCCACACGAGCTGCAAATCTTCAGCCGACATAGCAAACACAGTCAAAGTCGGATGTATGTTCTGTCGACCAGCGCCTATCTTGCCCGTCTTAAGCAACGACAGATGGTGTATATGTCCCTCCACGAATGATTCAGCATATCTTTTGATCAACTCGCGCAACGGTGAGTAATTTGAGATCAAATACATTACAATCGTTGATCGGAGACGAACTTTCGAATAGCGATAGTAGCGTGTAAATTCAGGATCATCGCCATCGTAGAACATATCGTTTTGACTTTCAATGTGCATGTGTCCCATACTGAGATCGTTGCACGTTGTGTATTGGCAGACTTTATGCGTCCACATATGTTCGTACGTCCCGTAGAGATCGAATGTGTTGAACGTGTTCTTGAAGTAGTTACCTATAAATTCTTCATAGATATTTCGCTGAAAGTAGCACGTCTCGTTTATCTGCTCAATTGTGTCCAATTCGGGATCGTAGCGAGCCGAGGACATCAATGATATCACCAGCGACTGGTAGCAAGATATCAATACAACATTCATTACCATGAACAATGCAACGATCCGACCCTCAAATCGACCCTCGAAATGGTGCGTCGGACCATTGAGAGCGTTCATCATCAATTCCAACGATATTATGAAAACATTGTAACGACGATAAGACTCACCGAACAAAGATAGCAGAAGAGATAACACAAATATCGTAAACCCAAACGCACCCCACGAGAACGGATCGAACGGATCGAGAAGAATCGCGAAAATGGATTTCGGTGTACTCCTTGGCACTACGAAGCACATTTCAACGATTTCCGGCAAATTCGTGAACGTTCCCATGCTTACCATGTACGGTGAACTGTACACGTAGTCATAACATTCCATTATATCATCTGCCTCCTTGAAGCTGCCATTTAGACGCTCTGCCATAGTCTGTCCAAAAATTTCGTCGTAAGGAGAGCTCCGTTCCGAGTCGAGATTCAGAAAAGTTAGCTGTTGGCCTCTGAGATACCATCCATTTCCAACGTTCTCTAAACCAGTAACACTATCTCCGTAATGATCGACGATCCAAGAGCCGCTCAGCGTGTCTCGCTCATAGCAAAAATAGTACATCATACACCTATACCTTCTGGCTGCAAATTTTCGCACAATGTCAAGCATATCTGTCGGAAGTATTGCAATGAACACTGCAAATCTGTCCAAATGATCTTGCAGAACCTAAAAGATACCGATCCGTTAGGATTATGAATCGAGAGCATATGATTACTCACCTCTGACAGGTTCGCTGAAGTGATAAATGCTACAAAACATGTTTCGTCCGTTATTGGTTTTTGATAATGCATATCTCTCAGTGTTGCTGGACGTTGGAAGACAAAATGTGAAAACAAAAGCGATCCTCTTGAAGAATCCTCATTATTGATTAGGTACAACTCGCTCAAAGTTGTTGGATTGCATATCCGGTCGATGCCACTCCGTAATGATTCAACGGAAGTCACATCTACCGGCTGTACCGGATCAAGTGAGCAGAGCCCGGTTTTGTAACGTCCCATCACCAACAAAAATATCACGAGCAACAACATTGCTGCAAACATGTATGAATGCAGTAAATCGACTGAACAGAAAGCAGAAAGAATTTGACTGTGCAGCGTTTTACAATATTAATTTAATCAAAAATGTATGAATTGTCTTTTTAAAATTTCAATAGCTTTTGATATTATTTCAGCATTAGATATTAAATACTGTTTCATGGTAGATATTTGATAAATAATATCTGATAAGTTTTATTGTTTGAGACTTGATTCTTTTATAGTTCATTGTCATCGACCACTACAGGATACATTTAATATTATTTCGATATTATTTTTAAGTTTGTTTTCGTTTTGTAATATAAGCGAAAACTAATTAGGAACGTAAAATGCTGGAATGAAACACTAAACAATTGTTTCAGAACTATTTTTGTTGTTCCAGGTTCAATACTAAAATTGTTATTATAATTAAAAATTAGGAAAAAAAACTGACAAACTCTTTTTCCGCCGATCACGTATATGAGAGTTTTTTCCTCTACTGCCTCGCATGAGTCTTCCCCTGTTATCATATTCGGTTCCGTGTTTGTTCTGAGTGATCGTGGGAACATTATTTCGGCTCAAAACAACCTGTCAAAGACGCAAAAAAATCCAAACCGTTCGAGTCTCACGTCTAAAACATACAGCTCCTCTTCTGTCTTTGGTAATTGTTATTTGGTAAAGGTATATTTTAATAATAGAAAAAAAATTGAACGTGGTTTAACTCCTCTCTATCAATTTAAATAGTCCCTTTAAGTAGATGGGATCTATTATCTTAACACACAAATTACAAGAAATCAATTAACCTATGCTTTACCAGCATTTGTTGCATAAATGGGAGATGTATAGGTGTTGATTTAAATGTTGTGTGTCAAAGCATTTCTAGCATTTTGTACGCATAATCTTGCAACCGATTGTACCCATCATTATACCCATTTCTAGATAAAAAGCATTAGAATATCAGCTAAATTGTATTAAACATAATCATGCTTATCACACCAGGAAATGCCAGGAAATTCTATATGCTTTTCTTTTCAAAATACAGTCAAGTTAGCCAATGTAGCCAATGTAGTAGAGATCCCAACTAAAATTCAAGACAAATTGCTATCAGGGTCACTATATGAAAAATTGAAATATCACGAGCAACAACATTGCTGCAAACATGTATGAATGCAGTAAATCGACTGAACAGAAAGCAGAAAGAATTTGACTGTGCAGCGTTTTACAATATTAATTTAATCAAAAATGTATGAATTGTCTTTTTAAAATTTCAATAGCTTTTGATATTATTTCAGCATTAGATATTAAATACTGTTTCATGGTAGATATTTGATAAAAAATATCTGATAAGTTTTATTGTTTGAGACTTGATTCTTTTATAGTTCATTGTCATCGACCACTACAGGATACATTTAATATTATTTCGATATTATTTTTAAGTTTGTTTTCGTTTTGTAATATAAGCGAAAACTAATTAGGAACGTAAAATGCTGGAATGAAACACTAAACAATTGTTTCAGAACTATTTTTGTTGTTCCAGGTTCAATACTAAAATTGTTATTATAATTAAAAATTAGGAAAAAAAACTGACAAACTCTTTTTCCGCCGATCACGTATATGAGAGTTTTTTCCTCTACTGCCTCGCATGAGTCTTCCCCTGTTATCATATTCGGTTCCGTGTTTGTTCTGAGTGATCGTGGGAACATTATTTCGGCTCAAAACAACCTGTCAAAGACGCAAAAAAATCCAAACCGTTCGAGTCTCACGTCTAAAACATACAGCTCCTCTTCTGTCTTTGGTAATTGTTATTTGGTAAAGGTATATTTTAATAATAGAAAAAAAATTGAACGTGGTTTAACTCCTCTCTATCAATTTAAATAGTCCCTTTAAGTAGATGGGATCTATTATCTTAACACACAAATTACAAGAAATCAATTAACCTATGCTTTACCAGCATTTGTTGCATAAATGGGAGATGTATAGGTGTTGATTTAAATGTTGTGTGTCAAAGCATTTCTAGCATTTTGTACGCATAATCTTGCAACCGATTGTACCCATCATTATACCCATTTCTAGATAAAAAGCATTAGAATATCAGCTAAATTGTATTAAACATAATCATGCTTATCACACCAGGAAATGCCAGGAAATTCTATATGCTTTTCTTTTCAAAATACAGTCAAGTTAGCCAATGTAGCCAATGTAGTAGAGATCCCAACTAAAATTCAAGACAAATTGCTATCAGGGTCACTATATGAAAAATTGATATTTTTTAAATAAATATATATTGACTACATCGAACAAAACTCTACATATTTTGGAGTGTGATAGAACCAAAAATTACATCTCGCGCTTTGTTCCGGGTTGCCCAAAAGTACATTCGCTTCTAACTTTCATCAGTTCACTCATTGGCCAAACAGCTTAATAAAAAAACTAATAATCTACAGTTTCCTGCAAAATAGTCTTCGCAGCATTTTAGTCGCTCTTCTTCTATATCCTCTGACATTTGGAAACCTCATCAAACGCCACATTTTCGGTACGTACGTCATCATCAACTCTACCAAGAACGCGGCTGCGCTAACAATACATCCTATCACAAATATAATCCACACGATCATCAAATCATCTATTGACATGGCAAGTACTGTCATGTTCTTGTGAAAATTGCCACTATTGGAGTATCCTTTTCTTGCTAATAATAAAGGCAAATGATGCAAGTGTCCTTCACTGTATGACGATGTGTAGCGTTCGATTAAATTGCGCATGGGCGAATAGTTGTAGACCAAGTACATTCCTGTAGCAGCACGTAGACGGGCTTTCGAGTAACGATAGTAATGGTTGAACATGGCTTCATCGTAAACGTTGTGATCCTTGAAACCAGATTCGATTTGTGTATGTCCCGTTGTAAGATCGCTGCAAGTATCTAAAACGCAGTACTTGTTCGCCCATCTTTCCTCGTAGTCGTTCGATGCTGCTGGGAAAATCATTATGTTTTTAAATCGATATCCTAAACTTTGCAAATACATGTCACGTTCAAACTGGCATGTGTCGTTAATCTGTTCAATTGTGTCCAGTTCTGGATCGTAGCGCGCAGAAGACATGAAAGAAATTACCAACGACTGATAACATGAAATCAGTACGATGTTCATCAACATAAACAGCCCAACGATCCGAACCTCCAACCGACCCTCGAACCGATGTGTCGGACCATTGAGGGCGTTCATCACCAATTCTAACAATACCAGGGCTATGTTGTATCGCCGGTAAGATTCACCAAACAATGACAACAGTAGAGAAACTACACAGATGGTCAGCATAAATGCCGCCCAACAAAAATGATCGAACGGATCGAGTAAGATTGAGAAAATCGACTTGAGCGAGCTTCTTGGTACTAAAAAACATATCTGAAACATTTCTGGCAAAGTTATAAAGCTTCCCAAACTAGTCATGTACATTGCGCTGAACATGTAGTCGGAGCAAGTCAACAAGCTGTTCGTAATTCGAAAACTGCCATTATGACGTTGTGCAATAGTTTTTCCTATTTCAACGTCGAATTGCGTTGCTCGATGGTAATCTACATTGAGAAATGACACTGTCTGACCCCGCATATCTAGCCCCGACGCTCCACCCGGGCCTATCTCATCTAGTGAATGCATTGTTTTACCATGTACGTTTATGATCCACGAGGCTTCGAGTGTTACTGGATTATAGCAGAAGTAGTACATCATGCATTTATACAAATATCTGGCGAAATCTTTTAAACCTTCCATCGCATCGCAAGGTAATATGGCTATAAACATAGCGAACTTTTCCATGTGGTCTTCAAGAACCTGAAACAAACCGACATCAGCTGTATAGTTGTGCTAATTTCGGTAGCTCTCTTTGGTACATACCACTGACAGCTTGCTCGAGGTGAGAAAAGCAATGAAGCACGATTCTGTTGGAATTTTTCCTCTGAATTTTACACCACGAACAGTTACAGGCCGCTGGAAGAACTCCTGCGTTACGAAATGTGATCCTTTCGAAGTGTCCTCATTATTGATCAGTATAATATCAGCCATTTTTGTCACGTTGCATAAACGATCGATGCCTTGATGAAGAAGCTGCAGATTAGCATCGTTCACTGACTGCACCGGAGTCAGTGCACAGTATCCGAATGTAACATATTGCACCACTATTGAAAGCGTTATGTGTAATAACATTGCTGCTGGCAGGTAGAGATTGAACTTGAACGTTCAAATGTTTGTTTGGCTCTCCATAGAGGGACTGGAAACTGAAAATGATGATGTTCGGCAATTGTTCAATCCTTCTTGCGTAACTGAATTATTAAATTTAGTTACTTAAAATGAAACATTACATATTTTCACAGACCATTTCTAGTTTCAAACGCTTCTACTAGCCGATTGATTTTTAAAATCCATCCTTTAATGTATGGTTACAGCATTCTTATAACAAACATTAGTACATTGGATTCAGTTAATACGTTAAACTTGTTATATGTATGACGTCTGCAGATACGTAGCTATAAGCTCAAACAATAAACCATGCATATGTTCATGGCATCCGGTCAACAATGTTGTCTTTTCCTTGCACAATGCCGAATCCTACAGACCTACTTCCATAGAAGTACCTGGAACAAAGGTACATATTTCGTATTACGCATTGCTTGAATACAATGTGTTAACAATAGAGTAAATTATCCATTTTTTTACTGAAATGTTGTGTACAAAATTGTTCATTTTATTCCCTCAGTAGAGTCTTGCTCTCAAAGGATCGTGACTTATTTTCATGATGAACACATCCGAAACATTTTTGTTCTATTCATAGTCTATCACAAATCGGAAAGTAGATTGTTGTTAAACTGTGGATATTGGATTCTTTGACATTATGTTTCAGATTGTAATATGAGATCCGCATTTATTAACTTTCAGCTTACCATCATGTGTTTGCCTTTCGCCTTTCATAATAGTTTACGTACGTTAATGGCAAATCATCTGTTAAAGCTCAGAACAATAATGCTTCGCTTATCATACGCCACACTTTTGGTACGTACTTTATCATAATCTCCACCAAGAGAACGAGTATGCTAATCATACATCCTATCACAAAAATAATCCACACGATCATCAAATCATCTACTGACATGGCAAGTACCGTCATGGTCTCGTGTGCAAATTCTCTGCTGATCTTGCCGCCACTCCGTCCGATACCCTTGATTGGTCCGCAGGCTCCGAACGTCCCGTGTGAACAACGAACACAACGGGTTAACCGCCAACTCGCGCGCCCCGGAACGATCGCGATTGGGTTATGTATTGTTTGCGCAAGGTTCTGTTTCACCCGAGTCGCACAACCAGGTCGCAGACGGTTGCGTTCATCGGGATTTGTGATAAGGATTCGGCGGCGAGGAGTGTCGGGATCAACGGGTTGCTTGTGACGCTATTCAATTTACGTGCCGCGGTTTTACCCTAAGCGGTTCCGGTGCAGTTCAGGGAATGTGTGTTTGTTTTTGTTTTTTTGCTGTGTTGTGTGAGCTGCAGCAGTCTTCGTTTGAATGGCACCGTCACGAGTTCTTCTTTGCAATTGGAATCAATATAAATATCGCGAGAGAATGAGAATAAACTCTACGCACAAGTTTACGGCAAACAAAAGCAATTAATAAACTTTTATCACCTAACGACATTTGCATGACGAGCCAAAGTTAAATTTAACAAATCGGTGACATGCCGCTGAAACGAGCCTGCAAGACATCTCCTTCCGGCGAGCTCGTTTTGTAGGCAAAGCATACCCGCAGAAAGCAGAGAAAAAAAAACACACATATTTTCCCAGGTTTATTTGCGTGCCTGGCCGAGCATGAGCAATCTGATAAAGCGCAATTAATTCCTCGTTAAAAAGAAGAACAACCTCTCGCACGCGCCACTCGCTTGCCCCGGGGCTGCTTCCGCGCGCGCACGGAAATCGGAAACAAATCGCTCACGCAAACGGCTGGCCATTTGTCGTTTCGGATTGCGGAATTCCGAAACCATCTGCTCCACCGGAACACGCCAGCAGCAGCAGCGGCGGCGGCAGGAGCAATAATAAAAAAGGACACGCTCGCTCGCAGTCGTAAGCGCGTTCGCGGTTCGTTACGAGTGAAAAATACACAAGCACCATCTTCACCCGGCATTCAAGGGCCCCTCGAGCACATTTAGCACCGATTACTGCTCGAGTGGCTGACGCGGAAAAGTGAAAAATAAAATTCCCGTCCCTCTCAACCTCAACCTTCCACCCACTGGCGTCTTCGAGAACGATTTCGCTCGCCAAAACCACCCGTTTGACATTCCATCTGGCAAGGACAGGCCGTCGTCGCCGCGGCTGCCTCGTGGAAGGGTCCAACCGGGGCGTAATCGCATGGGAGAAACAGACCCCGGGACACGTCTAACATCGTCACAAACACATCGCAATATCCGTTTCCCAGGAGGAACAAAAAAATCATAAAAATACATTCCAAACACACAACCCCGCTCGCCAGGACCGCAGCGAGGGTGTCCCGCACACCGGCGTGCTCAGCCCTTCGGGGGTGGAAGCATTCCAATCGAATTTCGTTACTTCGTTAGAGCGTGGTGATGCCGGAACGTAGCCACAAGCACCACGTCACGTGGCCAGAATTGGTTCGACACGGTCACCATTTACCCTCCCCGGCCAAAGATCCTTGCGGCGTTGCAAACGCTTGTGTGTGTGTGTTGCTCTTGTAGTGAGCGCGAAAACTTTGCAACTTTTCAACCAGTTAAATTTAACAAATCGGTGACATGCCGCTGAAACGAGCCTGCAAGACATCTCCTTCCGGCGAGCTCGTTTTGTAGGCAAAGCATACCCGCAGAAAGCAGAGAGAAAAAAACACACATATTTTCCCAGGTTTATTTGCGTGCCTGGCCGAGCATGAGCAATCTGATAAAGCGCAATTAATTCCTCGTTAAAAAGAAGAACAACCTCTCGCACGCGCCACTCGCTTGCCCCGGGGCTGCTTCCGCGCGCGCACGGAAATCGGAAACAAATCGCTCACGCAAACGGCTGGCCATTTGTCGTTTCGGATTGCGGAATTCCGAAACCATCTGCTCCACCGGAACACGCCAGCAGCAGCAGCGGCGGCGGCAGGAGCAATAATAAAAAAGGACACGCTCGCTCGCAGTCGTAAGCGCGTTCGCGGTTCGTTACGAGTGAAAAATACACAAGCACCATCTTCACCCGGCATTCAAGGGCCCCTCGAGCACATTTAGCACCGATTACTGCTCGAGTGGCTGACGCGGAAAAGTGAAAAATAAAATTCCCGTCCCTCTCAACTCGCTCGCAGTCGTAAGCGCGTTCGCGGTTCGTTACGAGTGAAAAATACACAAGCACCATCTTCACCCGGCATTCAAGGGCCCCTCGAGCACATTTAGCACCGATTACTGCTCGAGTGGCTGACGCGGAAAAGTGAAAAATAAAATTCCCGTCCCTCTCAAACTCAACCTCCCACCCACTGACGTCTTCGAGAACGATTTCGCTCGCCAAAACCACCCGTTTGACATTCCATCTGGCAAGGACAGGCCGTCGTCGCCGCGGCAGCCTCGTGGAAGGGTCCAACCGGGGCGTAATCGCATGGGAGAAACAGACCCCGGGACACGTCTAACATCGTCACAAACACATCGCAATATCCGTTTCCCAGGAGGAACAAAAAAATCATAAAAATACATTCCAAACACACAACCCCGCTCGCCAGGATCGCAGCGAGGGTGTCCCGCACACCGGCGTGCTCAGCCCTTCGGGGGTGGAAGCATTCCAATCGAATTTCGTTACTTCGTTAGAGCGTGGTGATGCCGGAACGTAGCCACAAGCACCACGTCACGTGGCCAGAATTGGTTCGACACGGTCACCATTTACCCTCCCCGGCCAAAGATCCTTGCGGCGTTGCAAACGCTTGTGTGTGTGTGTTGCTCTTGTAGTGAGCGCGAAAACTTTGCAACTTTTCAACC
>KZ071158.1:46668-62626 GCA_002091845.1 Anopheles cracens | reverse complement strand
TAGGTCGTTTACAATCACCCCAACACCAATTGATTTGATCGAGCGGTGAACCAAATGTTCCATTGTGATGAAATCATGTTCGCGTGCTTGAAGAAGTTTTATTGAAATGATTGAGCAAAGTCGGAGGCCTTTTTCCAAAGTAGTAATACTTACACATACTGAGGTCCTTTGAAAAGATTGTCGTTATCTTGAAAAAAAAAACGTTGTACAGCAAAAAAAAGAGGGCAAACGTTGTGACGCCCTCTTTTGTCCGGTATCATAACTAATTTTGCTTATAGATGTTCAGGCTTTTCACATGCTCTCCGTTATGATTTTCAGTTGATTTTCATGAATTTGTTAAACATCCTGAGACGTACTTGAACCATGAAACTTGATCTAAATGTCCATAGCACAATTACAAAACATGTGTGGTAAGCAAGTTATAAATTGCTAGAGAATGTATACGAAAATAGAACCGTAAAAAAACCAATCAAACAAAACATGTACGTCTGCAACCTTGATACAGTGGCGCCACCTACTATTGAGTACCTGAACTAAAACATTTCACTAAAACTTTGACGGAACGTTGTCGAGAATCGATACTAATTTCTGCCGTAAGAAACTTCCAGAGGAATTTAAGAATGTATGTGAGATGAGAATTTGAAATTGAATGAACATATTTTAAAAGAACAGCTCGTTTATTTAATTAACGTTTATAGTAACATGAGAATCTCTAGTTAGGATCTATTCTACGTACTGACAATCAGCTCGTCAGATCAGATCGTTTGGGGAATATATGAATGTTCATTAGAAGAGCCTCATTCAAATGAACTTGCTTCTTCGCAAAAAAAAACAAGGAAATAAAAATGCTATCGCATAAAACTCCCTAAATTGCCTATAAACCGTTACTCACATATCAAGACAACTCCTGTTGCGTAGCAGGCGCGGCCGCAACAAGTAAACGCTGGCAGAATGCGCGTCCGTCGTTTGTTGGTTTCCTCGGTTCGCGTTTGTCGCTTTCGGCTGGGCCTCGCCGGGTTTGCCGGTTTGGGTACCGCCAACATCGTAAGGACACCAGTGAAGTGCTAAGCTATTTGTGGGCATGTCGTTCCGAGTAATCGTGCCCTGGTCCGGCGACGATGGAGCGGGAGAGCTTGTAATAATGCGCATTCAAACCGTGATTATGAGCTTTCTTCTCGTTTCCATTGCGGGGAATCGATTCCATTGCGTGCCTACAAATATTCAATGATTTTCGTGTACAATTTCAATTAGTCAGTAGGTCGTTTACAATCACCCCAACACCAATTGATTTGATCGAGCGGTGAACCAAATGTTCCATTGTGATGAAATCATGTTCGCGTGCTTGAAGAAGTTTTATTGAAATGATTGAGCAAAGTCGGAGGCCTTTTTCCAAAGTAGTAATACTTACACATACTGAGGTCCCTTGAAAAGATTGTCGTTATCTTGAAAAAAAAACGTTGTACAGCAAAAACCATCGTAGCAGCTTTGACTCTGTGACGCCCTCTTTTGTACGGTATCAGAACTAATTTTGCTTATAGACGTTCAGGCTTTTCACATGCTCTCCGTTCTGATTTTCAGTTAATTTTCATGAATTTGTTAAACATCCTGAGACGTACTTGAACCATGAAACTTGATCTAAATGTCCATAGCACAATTACAAAATTTGTGGTTCGGTTCGCCGGAACTCGCTTCCTTCTCCGCTGGATGATGCCCGGTAATTGGGTGGGACTTGCGGCGCCAGCCGCGCAATTCAATGAATCATTTTGAATTTTCCACTCGGACAAAGCGCGACAACGAAACCGGAGCCGGTTCTTTTTTCTCGGTGAATAGGCGACTTTTCGCTCCTGTTGCGTAGCAGGCGCGGCCGCAACAAGTAAACGCTGGCAGAATGCGCGTCCGTCGTTTGTTGGTTTCCTCGGTTCGCGTTTGTCGCTTTCGGCTGGGCCTCGCCGGGTTTGCCCATCTCGTCGTCGGCCGGGAAAGGTCGTACTTGGTCGATGCGATGAAGCAAATTACCGTCAACCCACCGTCCACCGTCTTTCTTGTGCGCCGTGTCCAGAGACGACGACGACGACGACGACGACCAGAGCAAGACATCGCTTCTGGGCGGAACGGAAGTCAAGTGACGCACTTGGCCGCTCGTTACGCAAAAGGAATTCACCATGCCGGTGCCGGTGAGCGACGTACGGCCAGCCAGGAGGAGGACAAATTGGCCATCGAGAGCATCGATTTCGTCGTCGTTGTCCTCGGGTGGCGTCATTGAGTGGCTTATCGCACTTGCTCTGGTCCAGTTCTTCCCCCCCGCTAGCGTTTTCAAGGGGAGGCGATCGGGTAGGTCAAGCGTGAAAGGACAGGATGCACATTGTGGGGTTTTACAGTTGGTGGGGGTCGTTTCGAAGAGTTTCTTCATCTGTATTGATGGCGATTGCTGGGATTGATTTCGCATTTTTAAGCCATTTAGTGGCAATCGGGATACAATGGGGACATTTTGTTTTTTTTTTGCTATCCAATTCGACTCTATCGGTATGGTTTGTAGTATTGATCGTAAGGAATACAATGTAACAGAGGAATGCGCATAATTTTTGTTATTACTTCGAAAATAGTAGGCACCTCCTAGCTCGTGGCTTAAGATATTGGTGATCTTCAGTCAAGATCATCCATTTTAATCATGTATTTTGCAATTAGCTCATTATTGACAAGTTATTCTTCTGCTAAATAATATCAAAACTAACTCCAAAATGAGCTTCAATAGTCTAACTGATGTCAGAAACGAGTGACGATAGACTTTTTCGACGCTACACAAGCTGTACTCATCATGCAGTGAGCGCTCACACTTCCTGAGCTTCTCTCGGTAAGTCCCTGAAACCGAAGCAATGAATGCATTCATCGTAGCGCTTACGAGAAACCAGAAGCACTTAAATAGTGTTCCGAGCCACCCATAGTGAAGCTGTATCGCTGAAAGCGCTTACGCGGCAGAGAACATCAATGAAGGCACGTACCAACGGCTCCGAACAGAACGCACCGAACTAGTAAAAGAAGCCGGCGAACATAATTTATATCATCACACTTTCACGTTCGTAAGACGGCCTCGTATCGCGCAGGAGAGAGTGAGTGAGGGCAAACAGAAACCGATCGCGTAAAGGAAAAATCACTCGAAATCGTTTTCTTTTCATGTTTCGCCATCGCGCGTTTCACCGACAGCAAATGTGCTGCGCTGTCATGAGAGGAGGGGGTTTGTGGTTCGGTTCGCCGGAACTCGCTTCCTTCTCCGCTGGATGATGCCCGGTAATTGGGTGGGACTTGCGGCGCCAGCCGCGCAATTCAATGAATCATTTTGAATTTTCCACTCGGACAAAGCGCGACAACGAAACCGGAGCCGGTTCTTTTTTCTCGGTGAATAGGCGACTTTTCGCTCCTGTTGCGTAGCAGGCGCGGCCGCAACAAGTAAACGCTGGCAGAATGCGCGTCCGTCGTTTGTTGGTTTCCTCGGTTCGCGTTTGTCGCTTTCGGCTGGGCCTCGCCGGGTTTGCCGGTTTGGGTACCGCCAACATCGTAAGGACACCAGTGAAGACTGTCGCGAATGGCGCGCGCCAAAGGAACGGATGAGCGGCGAAAGCGAAACTCCCGAAACTACGGCTAAACCCCACCAGCCCCCGGGCAGCGTCCGGGGCACGCGAGCGTGAGTGTGAAAGCGATGCGCTTCCCCCTCGTGGGCAAACGCCCCGAGAAACTGATACAATAGGAAGCGTACACAATTATTTATCCTTCCTCCACGGTGGCGCTAAGTTGAGCATCTGATTTCCGCCCGATTTACGCTCCGGCAGGACGGAGGCATCCTGCTAACTGCAAACATTTATATTAGATCCAATTGATTCTGTGTCCTCTTCTCCGCCGCACTCGAACGACCGTCTGCTCGGAAGTCCGTCCGTCTGTCTGCTCCGTCTCTGCGCCCAGGACATCTCGTCGTCGGCCGGGAAAGGTCGTACTTGGTCGATGCGATGAAGCAAATTACCGTCAACCCACCGTCCACCGTCTTTCTTGTGCGCCGTGTCCAGAGACGACGACGACGACGACGACGACCAGAGCAAGACATCGCTTCTGGGCGGAACGGAAGTCAAGTGACGCACTTGGCCGCTCGTTACGCAAAAGGAATTCACCATGCCGGTGCCGGTGAGCGACGGACGGCCAACCAGGAGGAGGACAAATTGGCCATCGAGAGCATCGATTTCGTCGTCGTTGTCCTCGGGTGGCGTCATTGAGTGGCTTATCGCACTTGCTCTGGTCCAGTTCTTCCCCCCCGCTAGCGTTTTCAAGGGGAGGCGATCGGGTAGGTCAAGCGTGAAAGGACAGGATGCACATTGTGGGGTTTTACAGTTGGTGGGGGTCGTTTCGAAGAGTTTCTTCATCTGTATTGATGGCGATTGCTGGGATTGATTTCGCATTTTTAAGCCATTTAGTGGCAATCGGGATACAATGGGGACATTTTGTTTTTTTTTTGCTATCCAATTCGACTCTATCGGTATGGTTTGTAGTATTGATCGTAAGGAATACAATGTAACAGAGGAATGCGCATATAAAAAAAAGATCTCTTGAAAGCCTGTTGCACAGTAGATGAATTTGTTGCATCCCATGACATTTCCGGGTTACGGAAAATTATCTAACCAAATAAACGAAACACGCGGTGTGACTCGCAAGATGACAGAAAACATAAACCAACAAGCAGAACAAAGCAAATAATCGACAAACCGCGTGCACAACGCGGAAGGACACGAAAAGAGACCCTCACAAAGATCGGTAGCGTCCGAAAAGCTAGGCCACCAGTAGGGGTTTATCGGGTAAAAACAATCTGTAAACAAACACTTATTTTGTTCCCATGTCGTTGCGTCCTTCCGTTGCGCTTCCATTCCCCACTCCTCTCGTCACCATCACCAGCCCCGAACAGCTCCAAGATGCGAGGATGGATGGGCGAGCCTCGACGCAACAAGTAGCATCAACACGGCACGCGATAGGGGCGACCGCATCGTAAAATAGTACAACAAAACCCCAAACGCGAACGCGGAACGAACCCAAAAAAGGATTCCATTTTATGGACAACACAATATAAAACATTTTCTCACCGGCCTCCACACCACACACCAAAGGGAGATTTTGTGTGTTTTTCGATTGCCACTAGGCTGGATTCGGTGCAACAAATGGGTTAATTTGCGTATGCAAAAGCAATGGTGGCGGGTTTTTGTTTGGTATGAACAGGGTGGGTTTTGATTGAGGCTGCCATTGGCAAAGAGCACACCGGGATGTTCGATTTGATTGTGTTATTTTTTTAAAAATCAGTTCCACTCGGGGGCAGCAGGATCGCGAACTTTTTATTCATACGAATCCGTGGCCCTGGCGTCTTTGATTTTACTCCCAGGCCGTGTTGCTCACAGGAGGCACACCGGGATGTTTGCTATTTGCCATAAAAGGTATGCATATGATATAACATTATTTATTCAGTCATAGACACGTAAACGTATCTTATCTAAATTCATATCTATTATATTCGAAATTGAAAAGGAGTTATGGATGGCTCGAATGAACTATAACAATGAACTATGAACTTTATAGCAATTATCACAGTAGTTTTGTCACAGTAGAACTTTTGTTTTATTATCCTATGCATAGGGACTATTTTGAAAAATTCATTTGTTCTTCAATCTGCTTGAGCTGCAAAAAAAGTTATAGTTAAGTAATTCTTCTATTAAATTTTGACGTATGGCTCATCATCTAATAACACTGTCCAACGAAGTGCTTCTGTTCACAGCCTTGTGATCAAGCAAGCTTGCTAAAAGCATGTGGTAGAAATATCAGGACTGCTTTGATTGCTTTGAAGATTCAAGCAAGAAAATATAGGTATATATAAAAAAAAGATCTCTTGAAAGCCTGTTGCACAGTAGATGAATTTGTTGCATCCCATGACATTTCCGGGTTACGGAAAATTATCTAACCAAATAAACGAAACACGCGGTGTGACTCGCAAGATGACAGAAAACATAAACCAACAAGCAGAACAAAGCAAATAATCGACAAACCGCGTGCACAACGCGGAAGGACACGAAAAGAGACCCTCACAAAGATCGGCAGCGTCCGAAAAGCTAGGCCACCAGTAGGGGTTTATCGGGTAAAAACAATCTGTAAACAAACACTTATTTTGTTCCCATGTCGTTGCGTCCTTCCGTTGCGCTTCCATTCCCCACTCCTCTCGTCACCATCACCAGCCCCGAACAGCTCCAAGATGCGAGGATGGATGGGCGAGCCTCGACGCAACAAGTAGCATCAACACGGCACGCGATAGGGGCGACCGCATCGTAAAATAGTACAACAAAACCCCAAACGCGAACGCGGAACGAACCCAAAAAATCACATTGTTCTCGCTAGCACTTGTTTCCCTCGCCCGACGGGACCACGGACGGATGTTATGGCTTACCGAAGGATGCTCAACACTCGCTCCGTTTCTTTCTGTGGTGCGCTCGGTTTTGTTTCTTGTAAGGGTTTGTTTTTCCTTCGCATCGTTTTTCGCTTTCCTTTCCCATGGCAACTGCTGGCTGTCATCTCGTCATATAGAGAACACAGAAAGAGAGTGAGCAGACGGCAATCGTTCGCAACCGCGGCAACCCCTTTGCCGAAAGGGGGGGTGTGGGGTGTTTGATGAATGGGAGAGATAAATAGATAAAACCCTCCTCCCTCCAGTAGTGAACCGGGAATGAATTACACGCTCCGGGGGCAGTGGGAAGTCGTCGTATCCTGGGGCAGCAGGATCGCGAACTTTTTATTCATACGAATCCGTGGCCCTGGCGACTTTGATTTTACTCCCAGGCCGTGTTGCTCACAGGAGGCACACCGGGATGTTTGCTATTTGCCATAAAAGGTATGCATATGATATAACATTATTTATTCAGTCATAGACACGTAAACGTATCTTATCTAAATTCATATCTATTATATTCGAAATTGAAAAGGAGTTATGGATGGCTCGAATGAACTATAACAATGAACTATGAACTTTATAGCAATTATCACAGTAGTTTTGTCACAGTAGAACTTTTGTTTTATTATCCTATGCATAGGGACTATTTTGAAAAATTCATTTGTTCTTCAATCTGCTTGAGCTGCAAAAAAAGTTATAGGTAAGTAATTCTTCTATTAAATTTTGACGTATGGCTCATCATCTAATAACACTGTCCAACGAAGTGCTTCTGTTCACAGTCTTGTGATCAAGCAAGCTTGCTAAAAGCATGTGGTAGAAATATCAGGACTGCTTTGATTGCTTTGAAGATTCAAGCAAGAATCATCGTTCGCCGCGGTGGGGCTGTAAAGTTTACGAGCACGATTTTATCGCGCAACAAATTTAAAATGAATAAAATAAAAAAGCGCGATACTGCCCCATCGCAATGATGAGGTTAGGTGGGGCTGTGTGCGCTTTTTTTATGCCTGTTGCTTATCGATCATGATGGGGTTTAGCTATCTAACACTTTCCTTGCCTTTCTGTTCCTTCAAGAGTCCTTCAAGAATGTGACGAAAGCGTGTTTAAACGATTAGCCAAGGGTATGGCACACGGCAGGGGCAATAGCGTGCGTTTTTGTGCACCGATCCACACCGTAATCTTCCGACACTCTACCACAAGAAATCGTTTTTGACACAAATTCACCACTCACATAAGTAGGCCGGGCTTATACACGCTGGGGCGGCACACACACAATAGGCAAAGGTGCTAAATCGGCAAGCGGGCACGCCCGCACGTGGAGAACCAGAAGCGCGGGAAGAAAATAAACCTGCCAACACATTGTTCTCGCTAGCACTTGTTTCCCTCGCCCGACGGGACCACGGACGGATGTTATGGCTTACCGAAGGATGCTCAACACTCGCTCCGTTTCTTTCTGTGGTGCGCTCGGTTTTGTTTCTTGTAAGGGTTTGTTTTTCCTTCGCATCGTTTTTCGCTTTCCTTTCCCATGGCAACTGCTGGCTGTCATCTCGTCATATAGAGAACACAGAAAGAGAGTGAGCAGACGGCAATCGTTCGCAACCGCGGCAACCCCTTTGCCGAAAGGGGGGGTGTGGGGTGTTTGATGAATTGGAGAGATAAATAGATAAAACCCTCCTCCCTCCAGTAGTGAACCGGGAATGAATTACACGCTCCGGGGGCAGTGGGAAGTCGTCGTATCCTGGGGCAGCAGGATCGCGAACTTTTTATTCATACGAATCCGTGGCCCTGGCGACTTTGATTTTACTCCCAGGCCGTGTTGCTCACAGGAGGCACACCGGGATGTTTGCTATTTGCCATAAAAGGTATGCATATGATATAACATTATTTATTCAGTCATAGACACGTAAACGTATCTTATCTAAATTCATATCTATTATATTCGAAATTGAAAAGGAGTTATGGATGGCTCGAATGAACTATAACAATGAACTATGAACTTTATAGCAATTATCACAGTAGTTTTGTCACAGTAGAACTTTTGTTTTATTATCCTATGCATAGGGACTATTTTGAAAAATTCATTTGTTCTTCAATCTGCTTGAGCTGCAAAAAAAGTTATAGGTAAGTAATTCTTCTATTAAATTTTCTGTTATGTCAATCAAATTATTCCATTATTTCTTTTTCCGCCTTCCCGAAACGTCTTGCACACTCCTCCGCACGGTTTACTGCAGGAGCCGGAGTGTGCGGTTGTCCGGAGGAATGGAGAATTAATTTAACGTCCAATTTGGCAGATGAATTGATCGTTTTGATGTGCATTTTGCATAGCCATCTTGCAGAGCCAGGCGCGTTCGTCTTGGAGCCGTTCGAGGGTACGCCTTGGGCGGCGGCGAGTCTGCTGCGCGAGCTAATGCCATTAATGTCATGTTTTGGTACGATGTGATTTGTGTTTTAAACTCGCGTTGAAAGCTCGTTTTCATGCACCATTAGCTGCGGGACGCTAGGGGAATATTAACGAGCGATTTGGACTCTCATACTACTTAATAAATTCTCGAAGAAATAAAGGTGACATGTTTACCTATAATTGCTATCAATTCCATGCGTTCTTGACAGACAAAAAAAATCCATTTTATTCGGACTCATTTCGGGAGCTCTTTTTTACTCATAAATTTCAACACTTGATGCAATGATGGGACATGAAAGGCAATAAATGTTCACCTCTTTATGCTGCACTGTCGTAAATTTACACATCTCTTTACACTCACTCCACCATGGCGATACTAATAATATGCATACATCGATGCCGTACAGAGGGTACCCGCAGCAGCAGCGTATGCAAAACCTCTCACAGTGAAACGAAAAGTGAAAACACTTCCCCACCCAATGTTCCCCACCGGTGGACCATTCTCAAAAACTCAACCACACGGTTATTGTCCTCCCGAACCGTTTAAGTGCTTGTCCGGGGCGCCGCCCTCATCCCGTGTCTGTGGTGTTTTCCGGCTGATGAAATATGAGCGAACGGGCGCACGATCAGTGGGAAAACTCTAGCCAGCCGGGCGGATTTTACTACTTTCGCGTAATGGCGAAGCGAAGTTCGTTATTGTACCACGCCACCGGTACGGTTGACTTATTTCCATTCCCCACTCCTCTCGTCACCATCACCAGCCCCGAACAGCTCCAAGATGCGAGGATGGATGGGCGAGCCTCGACGCAACAAGTAGCATCAACACGGCACGCGATAGGGGCGACCGCATCGTAAAATAGTACAACAAAACCCCAAACGCGAACGCGGAACGAACCCAAAAAAAGGATTCCATTTTATGGACAACACAATATAAAACATTTTCTCACCGGCCTCCACACCACACACCAAAGGGAGATTTTGTGTGTTTTTCGATTGCCACTAGGCTGGATTCGGTGCAACAAATGGGTTAATTTGCGTATGCAAAAGCAATGGTGGCGGGTTTTTGTTTGGTATGAACAGGGTGGGTTTTGATTGAGGCTGCCATTGGCAAAGAGCACACCGGGATGTTCGATTTGATTGTGTTATTTTTTTAAAAATCAGTTCCACTCGATAGATCTAAGTTAGATCAGGTGAATTTGTGGTGCTGCTGGTAGAATATTAATTTTAGATGTGCAAAAAGTTGTTTTCTTTTGCACATTCTTTTGATTTGATTATCAAGTAACTAATGCTTAGGCTAACGTCTAAATTTACACTATTTTTCATACACGAAACCAACATGTTTTTGAGCTCTTGATAATTTCTTCTTTAGTAACAGTCGTTCAAATAAGCGATAAATGTAGGGAATTTGTTTCACATCCCATCATTGGACCTTTGGCCTGCCTCTCATACCCATACCCTACGGCAGCTCTGTGCGTAGGCTGTGCTGCGCGATACACATGCGTGTGGAAACGTTGTTAAAATTCCCGAATTCCCACTGCACTGTTTAATTAAAATATCAAAGTACTCCGGTGCGTCACCCCGGGGGGCCGAGAAGCACCTGAAGCGAGCTTCCCGTGCCGCGTAATTGAGTCTTTTTTAATTAATCTCTTTAGCACACCACCTCGCAGGCGGAAGGCCCCTTCAGTCGGGGCAACATAAAAATAGCACACTCGCTAATGTGCGTTTGCCGGCCGAAGGTACGGCGAATACGATCCGTGCACACCGGAGGAGGACACACCACATTAGGCGTACGAATCAAAGCACCACAGCACCGCTCAATTTTCAAAGCAACCGAAGTATAAAGCAGTGCTGTAGCGAGTAATAATCCTACGGGTGGCGCCGGAGGGACACGACATCGTACTTGCCGGCTTCTTGGAGGCGTAATTTACCGGCGTCTTTGGGACGTTGAAAAGAAATCGAGCCTAAAAACCGCTTCCGTTCAAAGGTGAAAAAGCATCGCACAACCAGCACTGCACTGTGCACATGCTGATGATGATGATGGTAATGCGGAAGAAAGCAGATTATTCAACAACAACCGAGGAAAAAAGCCCGTATCTCACACGGTTGGCAAGGACTTCCACCGTAGCGAGCGAGCCTATTTGCAGGAATCTGGTTCAAATGATGCTCTCGGCTGATTTCTTCAGAAGTCTTCACCGAAATGTGGAACAGAAGGCACTTGTTTTAAATTCAATTGGATTCACCATTCTCGGGCACTCGAAAAGAAGCAGCTTCCTTCCGTTAAAGGATGCCTTGCGCTGTAAGGATCAAGTAAAACACGTCGATTTTACGTGTGCGTTTGCCGCTTCTGGGAAACGGTTCATCCTCGCAACGAGTTATGAACGTTTGTGATGACACGCGGGAAAATTCGGAGAAAAAATAGAAAAAGGACTTAATTTTTGCAACACTGTATACCACTAATAAAGACAAAAAATCCTAATGCTTGATGAACTATAAGGAATAGCGTCTGACTAGGTTACATTCTGTATGTAAATGTACAATTTTTAAATAACGATATTTTGACAAACAACACATTTTGTATTGCATATAATATACCAAAAAGAACATGTTTATTTAAAAAAAACATCTTGTAAGTTTATAGATCCAATATCTGATAACTATAACTAATAACCAACATGAGAACGACTTTCTTGGCACAGTGTTTTAGTAAGCCAAACATCCTTAAAGCAACTTCAAAAAATCTCCAATGAACTAGCACCACCAACATAACTCACCACCAAAACTGTGAGCAATCCTAAACTCTTGTTTTATGCATATAGATGCACATCATCCCTTCCCCTCTCACATAATCAGGGCGGAAAATTCATTCCCCGCAGAGAAACGCAAACTAGCAGAAGAAAAAGAATCAACTGGAGGAAAAAAAAGTCATTCCATAATCTTGTACAAATCACTCCAACCAACCGTATGCTTGTCATAGCGCCAGAGTTATTACATCTCCTAGGCGAAGAGAGCACGACACCCTCTTATCGTCTCGTATTACCACCACCAACGCCACCGCCCGCTAGTTCATTTGGTCCCAATCTTTTTCTCCGGTCGCACACAGCCACGGCGCACAACGATTTGATGAAACATAATTTCTTGCATAATTTATACTAATCGCCAATCCGTATCCTTCCAGCTCGCTACTCACGACGTTCGCTCGCCACTCGTGCTTAAAAGATCAATCAACGCGTCCGGAGCGCTCCGGAGCCGGGGTTGCGCCCTTCGAGCCGTTCTTCTACGCGGGGCGCCGAGCCGCGTTTCCTCTTCGGTGCGCTTTAGCGAACGCGTCCATTTCTTCCGACGCATACCGCAGAGGCGTGCCGAGCAGCGCGGCGAGCGGTAATGAGATGCCGGAGCGTCGATGACTAGCCGGTTGTTGCCGGGGTTTGTGCTGCCACTGCCGCCGACTTTTGGCAGCTTCCGCGAAGAGACGGTGGCTGCCGCCACATCGTTCATCTTCGGTGGCTTGCTCGGCTGGCAAGCGTGCTGGCATTTTCGCACCGAACCGAAGGACATTCGATCAGGGATTTGTGTAAGCTGCCAACACATAATTAAAGGCAACGGGCTGAAGGGTAGGGATGTGTAGGGATGTCGGTAGCAGCAGGCGTCAGCAGTACGTCACCGATCGGTCCGCCGATGAGAGAAACCTCAGCCGGCGGAACGGACGATTTCCATTTGCAGCGGTTAAGGGCGTGTAAAATGAAACACATCATCGGGAAACACACGGTGTACACTGTAGAGGGAAAAAATTCGCGCCACCAGGAACAGGAGGCCGAAGTAAATTAATATCGAAGCAGCACCGTAAGCTCAAGCTCAATCAACTTTTCACACTTTGACCGTCGTCAAGACGTCGTCCACGTGCGCCACCGCAAGATTGGATTGGACTCTCTCTCCGGGTGAGCGTTCCATCTCCAAAAAAATAAAATAAAATCGAGGCCTACTAACTCGCCGCCGTGGGCACAGTAAGACAATCTCAACACCCGCCGCGCCGTCGTCTGGTAGGGCATGAAATAGGGGCAAAACGACCCTCCTGACGCCAGAAAGTCAATCAGCAAATTATGCCTTAACTTTTGCCTCCATTCTCTCATCCCCCCGTTTGCGCTGGCGCTGAGGTTAGGATTCTTTTCGTACGCTTCACATGAGCGTGCAACAACTCACGGTAGCGAACTTGTTCTGCTGCCGCTTTCTGACAGTTTTAGTGCCCCGCAGGGCAAAGGAGAGGTGTTCCGTCGCAAAGGGGAGCGCTAAACTTTTACAACCACCGACTTTTGCGTATCCTGACCTTCGTTCCATGTCCCAAAAAGTGGCTCCAGCGGAAAACTTTAGGGATGCGTATGTGGGATCGGAGTACGCCGCCGAGTAGTGATTCCTTTTCGCTTCTTCGTGCGGGTGCACAGCAGCTCTTGCTTCAATGTTGCTCGGAGGAGATGTGTCACGCAAAAAAACTACAAGAACGCGGATAACTTTTACTACCTAATACAACCTCGGGTGACGACATTTATGCCACCGTCGTGAGTGATAGTTTCAGATATCGTCCACCATCGTAAAGCGATGTGATGAAAACTAATCAACCTTCGACGACATCGTCCGTCCGTTCGGAAAGCCACAAAAAAACGATGTTGATCGTAAACCGTATATGTTTTCTTCAAAATGCAGCGCTTACCTCACAGCACACACTGGGCGTAGAGTACACCGGCGGGTCCCAGCGATCCATCGCGATCCCTGGCCAGTGGCGTGAGCTTGCAGAAAGCTTTCAGCACAATTCTTTTCAATTATCAGCGCACAAGGAGGCATTAATCAGACTATATTAAAAGTATATAACTTCATTAAATCGCACTTTGGTGCCGTCTCTATCGCTCCTCCCCGGGGCGGCGAGTGGATTATGTCAGGGGGGGGGGACCTGGGAGGAATAGAAAAGGACGCGAAACGGTCCGCGCTATGATATATCCTTTCAGACCGCTGCCTCTGGACACGGTTGCCGCAAACGGGAGAGGTTAAGAGGTAGTAGTTATCTGAAAACAGACATTATCCTTCTCTCCAACGAACGGTCCTCCGCCGGATCGGGACAAGATCTCGCTAAAGTGCTCGGTTCGCGGTTGCAGTTTAGCAGGACGAAAGCAACGTGAAGGAAGCAAAGCACCAACGAAAAAAAAAACCCCTGAATCCCTTCTAATCGCCCAGTTTGCGTCCATTTTTCCACTCCTAAAAAGGGTCCAATCTCCAAACCCATTGGCATCCCGCAAAAAGTTGGGCAAAAGATTGGATGTACCACTTCGTCGCCCGATGTGTGGCGTTGGTGCTGGAGCAAGCAGAAGCTGGAACCACTATCGCGGATCGCTTTTTTCGTTTAGCTTGACGTACACCGTCACCGCCGGGCTCCCGCTTCCGGGTACCGGGTGGGTTTTCGCGCGACGCTCACCGTCGTGCCAGCTAGCTGCCGTTCGCGCTTTGGAACGGGTTAGGCGGTGCGTTGGCGCCTTTTTGGCGCACCAGTGTCTGATTTAAAAGAAGTCAGCCTCACTCACGCTCCCGCTAGTCGCACCCGACTCTCCGGCGCACCGGTAGTATCGCATTCTGCATAAAACTTTTTAATCGAACCCGAATGCCGCGAGGTCTGGTCTGGTAGGGAATGCGTTTCGGGACGTGAAGAAAGTATGTTGTCGCCGCCGTCGACAGTCCTGCAATGCGTTGCGAGAAGCTGGCGCGGATCGGCGCACGAGCGACTAGAAGAAAACCCTTTCTTCCCGGCGAGATCGATGCACACGGACCAGACGACGAGAACGCGTCCCCGCCGCTGTGACTTACTTGCGGGAGCGAAAGTTTTATTACAATGTGCAGTGTGGTGGTTGTCTCGCTTCCCGTCGTCTGTCTTTACGCGAGAAATTAATTCCATTAGTCTCGGTTGCGAACCGGCATACTCGCCGGACATTGATTTCCCGAACAAGGGCAAGGATCTGCTACGAGGAGCGATAATTGTTTCATTAACCAACATTCGTCCTTCTATCCGCCGTGCCCGCAACGTCACAAATCATTTTTGGCCTCCCGTCACTGCCCGGTAATGAATATTAAGTACAGCGACAATAGGCAACGAACAGGCCCAACAAAGAACGCACCCGGGGAGAGAGCAGCACGATGAACAACCTCTATTTATCATTTGCGCTCCGTGGTTTTGCCGTTTCTGAACACAGCAGTTGTGGCCTCCGTAGTTCTTTTTGTTCCGTTTCCGTTTTGTTTTGTCTTCTTGCTTCTGGTGTGTTCACTCTCCCGCGTTTGCCGGTGCGCAATTGAGCACGACTAATGAGCATAATGCGATTCCTTCGGTGCCGGTAATCGGCGTCGGGAGGTCCGCCGGAATGTGGGAAATCCCGAACGCGCGCGCTTGATACACATTTAATGGCTCGAATAATCGAGACATCGAATCTGTGTGCGGGTGTGAGGGGACGCGGTAGCAGCGCATTTCTCAATTGGCCGAAATTAGTAAGCCGGAATTGGAATGGAAAATAATTAAATTTATTACACGCACGTCGCACTGAGCATACTGCGAGTAGTCACCGTGAAAGTTGTGGCGACAGACGGCGGCGAATGATCGCATAACGATCGTGTTTTTTTATGCTTCTAAATATGAGACCAGAGTGGAGAATCAGATAACTGAGTCGTATTAGTGTAAAGGCCTTTGAATAGCTATAAGTTTCTTTATTTTTTGCGCAAATAATCAATACTTGTATATAACCTTTAAAAATTACACCAATCTATCTCAAGATTCAGTAGCTACCAATAGTGTCTCAGTTCATCTCAGTTTAGTGCAGTGTCACTAATAATGTTAATGCCATTCTTCTTGAATTGCTTATACAAGTTATGTTCGGTTCACTGTAAAATTTAGTTATGCACTAGGCACTAGATCCAGTTATGGACATGGAAGCTGTTCAAATATGACGAACTGTCAGTAGCTTTCAAGAGAGAGATGTAGTGGTGGGCAAAAATACGTTTTGGCCGAAATCGATTCTGGGCTGCTCCAAGATTTTTGGAATCGATTCCGAAGCGTAGGTTCGGCAATAATT
>KZ071158.1:25797-41786 GCA_002091845.1 Anopheles cracens | reverse complement strand
GTGGGTGGGTTGGGAAACTATCGAATGGACGACTTCCGCCTTCTCCATGGTGGAAAATCGGTAGGAAGCTGGGTACATGGCTGCCGACACGGTGTCGCACATTCCGAGCATTCCAGGCGCACCAGACACAACCACGTGTTGTGCACACTGCACGCGCTCTTTTCGGGTAGACTGTGTCGCGGAATGTTTGCGGAGAGATTTTTACCGATTAACTTGCGTTTACATCTTCTGTGGTTCATTTCTTTGCCCATGCCCACACACACACACACACACACCCGGAGAGGAATGCGCCTACTGTGCGTTGTGTTTCCCCCTCTTCAGAAGCTTATCAACATTCCCATTTCAAAAGAGACGAGACGCTGTAAACATTCCTTTCGCATGTACAAGTAAGCGAGGTAGCGGCCTCCCCGTTTTCAAGATCAAAACGCAAACGAACGAGATCAGTGTCTTGTTTCCCGGAGAGTCAAACCAGGGCGCTTCATTACGCGCCCATCAACACGTCTTCCCCAACCACAGCGAATGTCACAACTTAGCGGATTGTCGAGATTTACACAATCGGATCAAAGGCCAGCCGGGGCGACGAAGGTCAACAAAAGGGCTGGTGATAGTGTTGAGGCTAGGGAGGATGGCATGGCCGCTGGGTGCAGCGATGCAGTAATGAAGTTATCAGGGTGCGGCGACTGACAGACGGAGAGTTATCACGCGCCGGAAGGAAAAACCACCGGCGCGCTTCGGCGGCTTTCGGCGAGCCGATGGTGATTAATTTTCCGCGAATCTTTTCATCTTGATCCCGTGCAATGGGGATTGTGGGGGACGTAGTCCTTTTCAGTTCTAGCTGAAAGTTATTTTTTTCCGTCACATTTTTTAAGAACAAGCACAGCCTCATTGGCTGTTGCGTGTCGTGGAAAAATTAGATGACAAACCATTTTGATTGTGCATTAGAACCTAGGCAGCCAATTTCTTCGGGCGCGCAAATTTGAAATTGAAATTATGAATAATCACTTGCCGGAAATCGATATTTTTGGTGGGGGAACGTTACGTGAGCGTTTTGCAGAAAAAAAAGCATTGTGTTTCCGTGCCTGAGCTCAACGACCTGAGACTCACAACAGTAGGACAAAACGGTGCAGTAGAAAAACAACGATTCGAAATTTTAATTATACATATATGGCACAGTGGGAAATTTCGTCGATAACAATGACGAATTGTCCAATGCTTGTTGTTTTGCATTTCAAAACACAGTAAAGTCTATAGATGGAAAATCTTGCTAAAATGCATCTCCCAGATGTCATGCTCCCTAGGTTAAACATGCTTTTTGATTCCCAAATTCGTCCTAACTCATGCGTTATTGACTGACGACTTGTTATAGATGCGTTCACAATCCGTAACAGGACACCTAGTCTGCAATTATGTCAGACTTATTCTGCATGTGCGTGTTTTGAGTGTTGTGTGAGTTAGAGAACTGATCATTAACAAGAGTTTATACTACAATATGCAGGAGTTGATCCAGACCATCATGTCTGTCAAATTCGGCCTGTATCTCAAGGAGGATACAGTAACATTCATTACATTTCAATAAGTAAGTCAACTGAGTGTCTAACTGAATCTAACATTACATTTTACTGAAATGAAGAATTCAGATGAGTTTTCATTACCAAAACAGTTTCTAAAGATAATTTATTTAAAAAAAGCAATGTTATGTAATTATCTTCGAATGTGACCACCTCAGAAATGCGCTCGATACACTGTCCGCACACAGTGCGCGGATCGATCGATCGGATGAAAATTTCTTCCAAATTTCGGTGCTCTTCAAAACCAGGAGCCCATTATTAATGCCGTTGCCAGGCCGACGGACACAACTGACCACGCCGACGATGACGATGGCACCCTGGCACCAGAGGGTGACCAAGTAAAATTCTTTGGATTTTGTTTCACTTCCCGGATGAACTCGCTTATCGAATGGAACCCCCCGATATACTTTAATGGATTTTTTCATGCGCAAAAAAACGAATTTCCAACCTCTTGAAACACGTGGGCTCAATAAATCGCACTGCGAAGGATCAAGACGGTGCTAAATTATTCTGCCCATCTCCACGGCAGCTCCTGGCGATGGACGGCACATCACATTCGCTGCGTTTGATGGCGCGACGGCTGAGCGAAAGTAATGTTGACGCAGTGGGCAACATTTACCGTCCCCATCATGTGCATCGGAAATTGTAACATCCAGCTCTGCCTGCTCCACAGTACGGTCGGCCTCCTTGCCGAGTTTCATATGGATGTTTTTTTTATTTGCTTTCCCGTCCGCCGGACATGCATCCGAACTCCGGGCGGGGATAAGCACTCCAAGCCGGGTCCGCAGCGGGGAGAGTGCACCGAAAATTGACTCCATATCAAGCGCACGACGCTGAACACACTCCGGAGCGAGCGATTTTACATTTGAAATATCAAATTATCATATGCATGAGCAGAGAGAACTCGCCCTCCCCATCACCCTTCAGTCTCTCGTCCTGCCTTCGGGTGCTGCAGCAGCAGCAGCAGCATCATCAAACAGCATCCGAGCTCCGACGAGACACACAAATGCACCACTGCTCCGGTGAAACTTGCCCAATATTGAATTAGTTTATGCTACCTGGCCTCCACACCCCCGGGGGAAATATGTGCCGGTACGTTTGCATTGCGTCGTAAAAAACTAATCCCGGGTACGAACGGTTTACTCGGGACGCGAAACTTCGCTAAGAAAGTTTGCAATGTCCCCCTTACTACATCACAACCTCACTGGCTGTCTGCTACTGAAGAACTCGCTTAAACTGCACTAAAATTGCAGGTGTCAAAAAAGCCCGTGTCGTGTGGAGGGATAGGAAGATAAGCGCAGCAAGGGTGGCTTGTTGAATTCACCGCAATGTACAACATTAATAACCAAAGGAACGACGCTTATGACGGTTTTACGTCTCCACACTCTGTTTCATACAAAAAGGGATCACTTTTACAGCAAATTAAAAACATTCAGGAGCAACCAATTTAACCTTCCAAACACTATTCAACAGCAACTTAAATCTTACACAAGCAAACCGAGCGGATCGAACGTATTTATCACGCCGAAGTAATGCAATCTTTTCCCGTCAGATTCCTCAGCTTTAGCTTAATCTGATTATCGGGGGTCTTATTGCTTGCAACAACGAAAAAAAAACCCTCAATTAAAACGTTTCCTACGAGAGCGCTCTGTGGGGAGGGAGCAAAAAATCTAATCAAACTTCGCAGATTTCCGACGACCTGCAAATCTGCGGGATGCACTGGCTGGACGCTAGCAGTCCACACCGTCCGGGGTTCGATCATCGAACCGAACCACCAACCCGTTAAGAACCACCGTGAGGCAACGCGATTAAATTATGATTCAATTTTTTCGCTTATCGGTTTCGCTAACGCCCGCACACAGGCACAAGCGCGCACAACGATTTGCCAGGATAAGCCAGCCGGAGCTCGGACGATATCCGAACCGAGGGCAACGAGGCAGTGAGCTCCCGTAATAAGGTTCCATTCTACTGGGTGCCCCCGCTACCGGAACGCTGGCAGGCTACAAATTCGATTAAAAGACTTAACCGAAGGTTGTTTTTTTTCGTTGTTGTTGCATTTTGCTCGTTTCTGTTTGGTCCACACACAACCTTCGAGGTGTGTGTGTGTGTGTGAGTGCAAATGAAATCAACTCTTGCGGTCGTGTCGGACCTTGAGTGCGTATTTGCGCTTTTTTTCGGCCATCCAATCCAAGGCCTCCTCCTCAGCTGTCACCGGTATCTGTCAAATCTGTCCCGGGCCTGTCGATAATGTCATACCATCAACGGCACATTAAAGTGGATCGACTAGCGCCGCGACTATTATCGTGTTAAAGTGCACCGATTGTGGGTGTGTATCTGTGTGTGTGAGAACACAGAGAGAGAGAGAGAGGGAGGACTGGTTTAATGTTGCCATCAAACGCCTCACTCCCCTCCCCATATCACCGCCCGCATCGGTGGTAGCGGTACTTATCAGCTTCTTTTGTTGTCATCTATTGACAGATGAAATAATGATGTGTTGTGACAGATTGGAGGCTTCGCTACTACAGGCTGACACTACGCTCGATGAGGCAGCCCGGGTATTCTTTTCGGGCAGACAGCAGAAGCCTGCTCGGCTTTCTTTTACGGAGTGAGTGTGTACGGCTTTTTTTTTCTTTTTGGTGGCTCACCGCCCATTTTCGGAAGTGGGAAGTGTTGATGTATAATGTACGACGCCGCAAAGCCGAGGGTTTCGTAATCGAAGAAGAGCGAGCCGCCTCCCGCTCCGATGACACTTCACGGTGTATTATATCGCGGTGACACGATGAAAGAGACCTCACCTCTCACTTCCGCCCGTTCCTTACACTCTACCCCACCTTAGCTGCCGTGACGGTACACGACGACCATCCCCGTGCCTGCGTGGGCTGAAGTGCCGGGACGTGCAAATCCCTGTCAAAAATTAATGAGTGATAAACTGTTCCGAGGGATTTAGCATCGCCGGCTGCCGGGCCTGTTTGATGTGTGCCGTACCTCGAATCGCTTCTTAATACCACGGGCTCGGGTCTTTATTGCAGCATCTTTTTTCTTTTGCTTTCTTTTTGCACACGCCCATTCCGTTTCAATTATCTCCGAGCAGCTTTTTTTTCTCTCTCTCCCGGAGGATTATTACTTTCGCTTCGGGTGCGATGAAGGGCGAGCGAAGACGGAAAAACTCGGGCCGAGAACTTGGACCCGACGGACCGTTAAAAGGGCATCGGGTGCAATCGGAAGTTAATAAATTATGTTTCACTTTCGCCCGGCCATCTGTTTTCTGCCCCGTCCCGCGGGGCGATCGTAATGTGAATAGCAATAAAACGTCAAGTCGTCAGTAAAATTCTTTACGACGTCCATCCGCAGTCTTCGGCGGTCCGCAAGCGAGCTGTCGGAGATACGACGCACGGGGACACAATTGAATATGCAAATGTGGGCCCGCACGCCCAACCCCAACGGGCCAGATCCAACTCGCGAGAAAATGAGTGCTCACTTTATACTCGCTGAGGCGGATTAAGTAAGTCGAAGTACGTAAATGGGCGATATTAAAAACGGTTACGTCGAGTCCGGAAGATCGGGAAGATTTCTCAGTCCAACGCTAGGCAACAGCGCAACGAATAGCTGCCAGATCGCAGTACAAACCGCACATATGGTAGTGAAACTAGAGCATCCGTCACAAAACGCCAGATGCAGATCGCGACGGCCCGGCTGCGGCTCGTCGGGCGAAGGTGCTAATTGACACACGCCCAGTTCCGCGATGGAGGACATCACCGACAAAGAAGAGAAACGCTCTATTTGTCGCCGTAATCAACACGGGCTCCAGTTCCAGGCTCGGGGACGCAACCGGAAGCAATACCGGTGCCTCTTCTTGTGCCGTACGTATATCTCACGGGTGTGCAAATTTTTAGACACAAAAGAACGTTTGGACAATAGGAATTTCGATATTTCTCTTATGAAAGCACAGGGGCTTCTTCCTTTTCGACACTAATACTGCGAGTTATTTCCTAGCGCGATGTAGGATTTCGATCGTCAAGATAAGTCCGCATTACATGGCATTACTGATAGGAAGTTCCAGAAATAGAATTGCTTGCGAAACTTCATCAAACTTCCCGAATGGCTCCATTTCTACGAACTGTTTGACCTAGCACACGCTACTTTAGCTTTGAAAGCCGGCAGCCAGTGGGACAGAATTCCATCAGAGCCTATTCCCACCGTACAGCGCACCGTGCGACCATCGAAACCACCGGTACATTCCAAAAGCTGAAACCGCTCCCTGTCGTACGATAAGTCATTGAATATTGATTGATTTAGATTTAGTCCATCCGTCGGTCAAATGGAAACAGGAAGGAACGCCGTCACACTCGCCAGGTCCATCCTCCTCGGCCCGCCCGTTCGATGCGGTATCTCAATGTCCCGAGGTGACAAAATGGCGAGGCGCTACAACATAACGAAGCAAGCAAGTACCAACAGCAAGCACAAAAAAACCATCCCCGAAATGCCAAAGCCGCTTCTCGCAAGGCGAATGAACCCGTTGCGTGTGGTCAAGCCGGCTGAAGGGCTGTGGAGTTTGGGCAAACATCCCGTACCCACCGAAACAGGCCTCTTTCGAGCGGAAAGCGCGTGGTAGGCCGGTTTTTTTTACGTCGTTCGACCGATGTGTTACTATTTAATTAAGGAATTTGCAGGAACATCCCCCGAGCGAGCGGAACACACACACACACACACACACAGGACGAACGGAAGGACGAACCGGTGCGTAAACGGTGGGAACGGATATAACTAATGACAGCGGATCGGGTACGGTGATAGATTTTACTTAATCAAACGGTTCTCGCGCGCGTAGGTGGCACCGTTGCCGAGCAGGCGAAAAAAGTGTCCGTGAAATCGTCCTAAATCACACCACCGAACCTGGGGGAGGTTCGACTGGATAATAGAATTTACTGTTTTCGTTTTTTCCTACACATCCTTTTCCTATTAAAGCATGGTTCGTTTTGCGAATCACATCGATTTTGCCTTGTGGAGGTTTGAAAAAGGTCAAACTTGAAAACGGATGATGTTAGTAGGTTAGCGTTGCACTTGTAGGTGCTTAAAGAGAGACGTTTTCAACAATTGTATGTACATAGTACAACCTGGGAAAACTTTGGACATCGGCTTTGATTGCATAATTGAGGTTCTTCAATAGCCAAATGTCTCTAGGCAGGAATCATCTACACTGCCTACTGCCAAACCAGCAGCATCATACCTCATCACTAATACCTCAAAATTGATGGCAATTGTGTGGACACGTGTCACCGCATGATTCCGGCTCTCGTTACGACCTCCACAATGCCTTTTGTGTCTGCCCTGAAAGGCAGTTCTCCTGAAACCGGTATCATTATGCTTTAAGGAACTAACATCCCTTAACCACATCCTCAAACAATAGCAAACTGTTGCGCTACAAAAATGACCATCTCGAGAAATAAAACAAGCTAATCACACGCCGACAATCCGGCTCGAAGGACCAAATACGTGAGTAGCGTACGCACCCACCCGCACCGCAAAGTATGCCGCATCAAGCGGCGAAATAAGTCATCGTCACGCGTTCTCCGCCTTTCCCACTGTTTCGACCATTTGTCGAAACAAGATCCGACAAACCAGAGATGAGCCAGAGCTGAGCAGTCGTTCGTGTTCACCCTGGCAACCCGCCGGGCTGAATTTACTATCGAACATCCCTTCGCACGCCTCCGTGCGCAACAATCACCCGGCCGGTGAAGCGTAAATGGGCACGATTTACACGGATATAAACCCTTAATTGATCGACGCTACGACGGTAACGACACGGCACGACGAAACTCCACCCGATTTTCGATGCGTATGAGAGCACGCAAGATATTTCACCTTCTAACGAGATAATTCTCGGTCACGCCAGTCGACCGTATCATCGTCGGGTCCGTCTTCTTGCTTAGTGTCCTTTTTTTTGTTTATTTTCTTCGCTCGTTCTTCGCCAAAACGGTGTGGATTTCGATACCACCGGAGGCTGCGAACCATGGACACGGGCCGGCACCGTCTCCAAGACACTAGCCGGAAGCGTCTCACGGGCAAACGTCGAGTAGTTGTTCTGTATTTTTCCCCCCAAAATGTTGTGTCCCTTTAATGAGCGAATAGAGACGGATTCTTCCGTACAAACGTAACTCCCCCCGTAATGATGCTCATTTGCATCGCGAGTTGTTAGGTTCACGACCCACTCCGCAAGAGTCACCGACACTTGACGACATCTTCAAAATCGTGAAATCGTCCTAAATCACACCACCGAACCTGGGGGAGGTTCGACTGGATAATAGAATTTACTGTTTTCGTTTTTTCCTACACATCCTTTTCCTATTAAAGCATGGTTCGTTTTGCGAATCACATCGATTTTGCCTTGTGGAGGTTTGAAAAAGGTCAAACTTGAAAACGGGTGATGTTAGTAGGTTAGCGTTGCACTTGTAGGTGCTTAAAGAGAGGCTTTTTCAACCATTTTTTGTACATAGTCAGTATGTACAACCTGGGAAAACTTTGGATCTCGGCTTTGATTGCATAATTGAGGTTCTTCAATAGCCAAATGTCTCTAGGCAGGAATCATCTACACTGCCTACTGCCAAACCAGCAGCATCATACCTCATCACTAATACCTCAAAATTGATGGCAATTGTGTGGACACGTGTCACCGCATGATTCCGGCTCTCGTTACGACCTCCACAATGCCTTTTGTGTCTGCCCTGAAAGGCAGTTCTCCTGAAACCGGTATCATTATGCTTTAAGGAACTAACATCCCTTAACCACATCCTCAAACAATAGCAAACTGTTGCGCTACAAAAATGACCATCTCGAGAAATAAAACAAGCTAATCACACGCCGACAATCCGGCTCGAAGGACCAAATACGTGAGTAGCGTACGCACCCACCCGCACCGCAAAGTATGCCGCATCAAGCGGCGGAATAAGTCATCGTCACGCGTTCTCCGCCTTTCCCACTGTTTCGACCATTTGTCGAAACAAGATCCGACAAACCAGAGATGAGCCAGAGCTGAGCAGTCGTTCGTGTTCACCCTGGCAACCCGCCGGGCTGAATTTACTATCGAACATCCCTTCGCACGCCTCCGTGCGCAACAATCACCCGGCCGGTGAAGCGTAAATGGGCACGATTTACACGGATATAAACCCTTAATTGATCGACGCTACGACGGTAACGACACGGCACGACGAAACTCCACCCGATTTTCGATGCGTATGAGAGCACGCAAGATATTTCACCTTCTAACGAGATAATTCTCGGTCACGCCAGTCGACCGTATCATCGTCGGGTCCGTCTTCTTGCTTAGTGTCCTTTTTTTTGTTTATTTTCTTCGCTCGTTCTTCGCCAAAACGGTGTGGATTTCGATACCACCGGAGGCTGCGAACCATGGACACGGGCCGGCACCGTCTCCAAGACACTAGCCGGAAGCGTCTCACGGGCAAACGTCGAGTAGTTGTTCTGTATTTTTCCCCCCAAAATGTTGTGTCCCTTTAATGAGCGAATAGAGACGGATTCTTCCGTACAAACGTAACTCCCCCCGTAATGATGCTCATTTGCATCGCGAGTTGTTAGGTTCACGACCCACTCCGCAAGAGTCACCGACACTTGACGACATCTTCAAAATGTATCACTTTCCGCTCAATCCCACTTGCAAGAACATTCGTTTGCTCCCACCGTCTCCTTTTTCCGGGGGGTGTGCTAGCGCGTGAAGTCGAATAAAAACATCCGTAAGAAATTCGAAGATTAAAATAATACCAAAAAGCGAGACGCCTTGCCGTCTGCAGTTCGCCACCGCTCCGGAGAGCCCAATTAGTGGTACGCGCGTTTCTACTCCACATCACCACGATGCTGTCCCGTCCGTTCGATCCCAACGGGACGCCGGCTGTCAAACCATCCAAATGCCGCGCGTTTCTGGCGGCATATCGGTGACTTCCGCGTCAGACGGCAGCAGCTATCAGCCGAAGTCATCCCCAAAGCAACTGAATCACGTGGTGGCCTCCGGGTACCGACGCCCGGGGAAGTCCCGGGAATTACCGAAGGTCGAAGTGCGACCGAGCATACGGAAACCGTTCGCTAATTATCATTATCCGATTAGCGTGAAACAGATTCCGGCTGACGTGCCGAAAGGTCGGTGGCAACCGGGCGCGTTCCACCAGTGAGTTCCAGCACTTCCGTAGGGAGAGCACGCAGCCTTCACCCGGGTTGCCGCATTTTTCTCGCGCGTGGTGATGTTCTTTTCAATGCTTCCTTCTTCTTTTTTTTGTTGCTACCTAACGGCTCCGCGGACTGGGTGTGAGAAATGGCAAGAAGTTACGCTTCCGCGACGATCAAACGAAGCGTAAGAAGGTGTTGCTTTTAATGCTTTGCATCATACCAATCGGTCGGTGCTGTATCATAGCACCGGTGTTAAAGAGACTTCCCGTTTGACTCGCCGGTCCCGGGCGGGAATCGATGGGTTGTTGGAAAAGTCGTAAAGTGATAGCATTTTTTTTAGTATTAGCCAATAAATAACTAGAATTGAAACATAAAATCCCTGCTAAAGTTTGCCTTTTAACGAACTTCAATCTCGAAATTATCACTACAGTTTTACGCTGCTCCTTGTCTCTGTTCGATCAACCTAAACCTCGACCATGGGATGCTTACTTTTTCACTAAGATTGGAAGTTAACGGCACCATCGTGAGCTCCTGCGGGTTGTATGTTTCCGGAAGCACACAAACACACACACAACTACGCAAAGAAACTCGCACCATATGGTAGGAAGCATCGCCACATTCAACAGGCAGCCGCCGTCACCGCACGACCGTGCTCGTTATGGTTCATTGTGGCATCGTTAAAGCGCCAGTGCCAGTTGTTGTACTGCAATATTTGCTTTGCCTCCCGGTGCGCCCCGCGTGTCGTTATTGCAGTCAACTTAAGACAAGTGCTCCCCTCCTACCCGGGTGTACTCGAAGATGAGCAACTGCGATGAACTGAAATGTTGCTCCAGTAAGTAGCAAGCCTCAGATCCTTTGCTGCTTCCGTACACTACCACTCATTGCGGAGGAAAAACAATCGTACACACTGCACACGACGTTCGGTGAAAATTGTTCAACGAGCACTTAGGGAGCATTTATTTGTGTTTGGTAAGTTTGTATCTCTTTTTATCGTTCGTAAATCACCGACGATGCTTGGCTTGCGCGCATTGAAGATGCGAAAGGAGGTACAAGTACTTTAAACGATATTTCTAAATCTTTTTTGTGCACATTGCTCGACTCGAACCTCTCGAGGGTGTGAGTGGACGTCAGGAAAGGAATCCTGAAAAAAAATCCCATTGTTAACTTTGCAAAGAGTGGAGTTCGCTCGTAACAATCAATTAGCCTCGGCACGGATAGGATTTCATTCAAATCTATTTCGAGATGAGAGCGAAACGCAATTTTAACGCTCGTGGGTTTCATTTTTAAATGGCCAATTTCTTCTGTTGGGCTCATGGAGACGCCTGATCTTTTTCGTACGTTGAAGAGGCTCAACTTTGTTCGGAGAAGTATGGGAAAGTTTGCGTCTAAAAATGTACAGGTTTGTCGTGATTTCATTTTTTGATTTGACCGTGACAACTATTCATATCGTTTCATACACATCAATGTTTCAGGAGCTTACTTTAAACATAATAGTTTAAACATAATAGTGTATCCCACTAAGGATCATCAACAAGAACTCGCAAATTATAGTGAAAAAACGATAAATTGTAACAATTTCGATAATCAACGATAAGTGATGAAGTTGCTCCACGATAAGAGCGGATATCGATACTTCGAATTGAGGATTACGTTACAAATAGGTGATCACAGCCGTGATATCACTTTCCTACGTTCCCATCCCATCATACCACAAGCGGAAGAACTTCAAGTTTTATTCCGATTATGGATCGGAAAACCGATCCAATTGGTTACAGCCACAGCATAACGAAAACCTCGGATAATGAAATCTGCGTAATCGCGCCGTCGTATGAAAAAGCGCCAGGTTTCTTATCAAACGGTTGTCTGACAACCGCCCAGCCCCTTTCATGCGTCAGCTTCGATGCTACCTGCCTGCAGGAAATATTACTTAATATAATGAACTCCACATACGCCGGCGTCTCCGGCACCGACGACCCGATTGCGGAAGATCCCTTACACGCTCCAGTACGACGAAGCGGGAAGAACGCGATGTATTATCATATGGTTTTTGTTTTGTTTCGTCTCCGACCCTCCGAACGCACGGCTCCTTCGACTATCAGGCATACGTCCGTAGTGTCTTCGATTGAAGCGCTGACGACATTGCGCGCTCCAACGCTCGCTCCCTTTCCCTGACGTTGGAGAAGACCTTTCTCCGACGACGAGTCCGCTTTCTTTCCCGCCTCCCAAGAACATTACGCCAAGGTGTGGTTTTGAGTGGCGCATGTTTGTTTGCGAGCGCGCCAGTAGCGCAAGCAGCACATCCTTCAATTTTTCAACGGTTTCCATCAACGATGTACATCACTTCACTTTGAATTTGGAAGCGGGGATGATGATGCCTTCATTCTGCCCCTGTATGTACAAACGGTTCAACACACACACACGAGCCGTTTTCGGCAGGACGAACTCAATTTACCCGTTATGTCCCACGGTTGCAGGAGAATCACGGAGCGCGAACCAGGTTGTAACCGGATACCTTCATTTTTTTTGCGCGCATCGCTCTAATAAGCAAACGACGGCGACGGCAATCCTATCCCGGGGGCCAGGCCACGGCAGCTTTCTTCTGAATTAAATGTGCCCCAAGGAGTGTGTGCGATGAAGGACGAGCTAAAGGCACAAGGCAAGAAGAGACCAACAACACAAAAAAACACCACGCTTGTCTTGCCTCGAAAAGACAAGCTTCGGGATGTCCTAGAAAGGAGCAGTCACACGGTGTATGCAGTACCGTCCGTGTGACTGGCCCGCTTTTTTTTGTGTGCAGATTGATTGAAGGCGTATAACGTTTCCCGTGGATGTGTATTATTGAATAAACCACGTATAGCTCGCTGCCGCACGAAATCCTTCGCTGAATCGAGCCGGGGAAACAAGTGGATGGCGAATCAAGAATCAATCTGGAATGGATGTATTTCTTTCCCTCCCCAAACTCGGCAGAAAACCACACGACGAGGATGATTTCAACGTAAAATTGGATTGATTTATCCGGGGCTTCCGTTGCTCGGCGGCTGGAGCGAGGTGGTTGATTGTTGCAATATGAGCACGAATCAATCACGCCCGGTAAACGGGTGTGTTCGGGTTCGAGCTCAAAAACTTGAAACGCGCGGCAGAAGGTAGCGAAGAATTCGGTGCTGCCGGCCGTATGCACCCGGCATGGGATGGATATCAAACAGTTCTATTTGGTTGGCCCCACAGGTGGAGCTAATAACGTGAAGCCCAGCTGTGGCTCAATTGCTCGATTTGCCTGGCAAGAAACGAGGGAATAAAATAATTCATTACACGTTCGGTGGTGAGCCTTATGTGGACCGCTTTTCGGTGCCGATTTCAAATCAAGCGGCTCTGGGTAATATTTACGGGGCAAATGTATATTTCCAATAGTGTTGTGTCTTTGGAATCGATGGACGAGATTCAGATGCATGTATGATTCATGAGAAATTCATTCGGATTTGCTAATGAATCTCCATTCATGAATTCTCCAAGGATTCATAAGATCCATGAGTCTCCAACAAAGGTTCATAAATCCCAAAAGCTCAATCTATTACTCACCAAATTCCAATATACTTGTTTGTATCATCAACATGCTAAACTACTATTGATTATAATAATAGCTTTCATCAACTATTTTATCGTTGAATCGCTCCATTTCCTTCGACATCCATGAATCTTCAAAGATGGCTGAATTTCAAAGATTTAGAGTCATTCATTCTGTTAAATGGTTCATTCCGATTCATGAATCCGAGTTTTAGGTCATGAACACCTATTTCCAAACGTAGTTTTGTAGCTATAGCAACGATACAGCTATAAGCTAGAAGCATTTTCTATACAACTCCTTTCTACAATCGCAGACTCATCGCAGCACATTTCGTATGCCAAACGATTTCTTGTTCGCAAAACAATTAAAAATAGTACACACAGCGCAAAACTGCGAACTCATTGACCGAACCGGCCACTGGCGTGAAGTAATCCACCAAAGACGCGGTGCTGTTCTCGAGTGCATCATCACGTTGCATTCGTATCGCGCCTAACTAATGCCGATTGACGCCGATGCGCCGAACGCTGTGGCTGCTGCTGCTGCTGCTGGCGTCAGCCCAAAGAAGTAGGTGTTTGTGAATGCTTCTCTTTTTTTTTGTTCTCACTCACTCACGCTCGCCAGTGGACGGCTACTCGATCGGCTGATAACGCAGATAAGTGCCTCCTCTGCCAGGCTGCCACCCAACCCCGGTGAGATGGGTTACACACACCGGACCACCAACATGCGAAAGGAACTTTCCTACGAATCAACACCCCCCCTTTAAGATGCATTATTGCCAGGGTGAAACGAGCAGCAAACAAACAGCAACAAAAAAAACGACACCAACTCGTCCCCGTCGTCGGGTTTCATCATTTCGTAAAACACTAGTGACACACTAGCCAACCGAGGCGCGGTGCAGGGCAGCCCGGACAGCAATAATTGTGTCCGGCGGTATGTTCCAGCTAGCTGAAAGTTCAAAAGGCTCGTTTGGTGCGTTTCCGCCGGGAGCAATTTGCGGGCAGGACCGGTTCAACGTGCGGCAGCCCGCTCCACGCAACAGGATACCACCGGGGGCCGGTGGTCTCGGGTGTGAAAGTGGGATGTACGGTTTTATGGTTTGCGGTTCGCAGGATAGCATAGCGATGGCGATAAAGCGGTCACCAACGCTATCCGGCACCGGGACAACTGATGAGAGCAATCTAGTCGTGTAATGTTGCGAAGAGGTGGCGAAAAGTTTCTTTTGGTCGAAAATGGGTACGTCGATTGGAAATTGCAAGCGCTGCGCAGCGGCAGGCACAGGTGGGCGCGTTTGGTATAGAGCGCATGTACATGTATACACTGGAGGATTTTAACGCTCGGAAGAATCGAATCATGGAGCATTGATTGCTTTCCAAAAAAAAGCTAAGAAAAGAACCTATTCAAAGATGTTTATGTCAATTTTAAATTGTAAATAGGCACTCATTTATTCATTTTATATCTCTCATTTTAGATAGAAAAGTGCTAGAAAAGCGCCTCAACATTAAATGCGCGTAATTTTAAACGTCTGTGCTCTTATTATACATACGAATACAGTTCATGCTCAAGTAAACTCCAAATATCAAACACGTACGATTTGCGCCTGAAAGGTAGGCTACACTCACGACACAGATTTTTACATCACTGACCATTATGATTTCGTTCAAAATTCAATCAGTATCATTAGAACGACACAAAATGCAGCTGTTTCCAACAACCGGATACCGTGGCATTAGCGTTAAATAAAACCTTTATGAGCTGACCGGCATCATCAATCAAATCCAATCAAATGGTAATATATTTGTAACGCTTTGATTGCTCTGGAAGGGTAGTGCCGTGCAATGGGCATATGCTGCAGACCCTGGACGAAGCACACACGTGCCATCTCCACCCACCGCGTTAATGTAAAGCTCTCTAATTATCGCACTTTGCCGAAAAGATGCTCGCACAATACAAACCACACGTGACCTCCGTTTTATTTGCCGAACACAGAGAGTTTTGCAAATAAATTCATGTATGCATTCGATTTGATATTTTCACCGCAAATCATTTCCTCCGTCGCACTCCCGTTTTGAAATAGGACTCTCCTCGCAGCGCTTGGCCAAAGTAAGGTCATTTGTGGCAAACGAATTGTCACATCCAGAGCAGACCAACAACCATATGGTGGGTGCATTCATTTTCACCTCCGGCCGTTACCGAATGGTCCATGTGGCGGATTATCATCATCATCCACAACCCCATGCGCCAACCGCTTCGTGGACTCTGCTGGACATCTCAATCAACATTTTGTACCCACGTGCCGCCGCTTCATCCACAACCCCATGCGCCAACCGCTTCGTGGACTCTGCTGGACATCTCAATCAACATTTTGTACCCACGTGCCGCCGCCGAACAGGCAGACGCGTGGATACGTTTCGTTGCTGCTGCTGCTGAGGAATCGAATCATGTGAATCGTTTCTTCTTCCGCCAGCCACAACGGCATAGCATTAACCTTAATGAAGATTAGGCACCCAAGGGAATCGCGCGGGATTCGGAATTCCGGTCCGTGTCCGTGGCATCCTTCCTGGGAAATGGCCCGGAAGCCACCTCGAACTGATGATGCATTGATTTGGCACACAATTGAGGTGTGTGTGTATGGAGATAAAACGAGGGACAAATTTTTGTTCGTACGACTCGCTGGCCACGACTCTTTT
>KZ071158.1:0-14976 GCA_002091845.1 Anopheles cracens | reverse complement strand
CCTCTTTCTGTTTCTCTCTGTTACTCTTCACACAGTACAACCAGAGGAAAGTTTCTCAAACGACGGGCTCTGTGTGGCGTATCGTGAGTGGTAAGAACGGCGAAAAATGCTCTAAATATACACATTTCAACCGCGTTGATAAGTTGACCGCACTGATGATGTTGGCCGCGCGGCACACCCCGAACCCCAGACGCCAGACGGGAAGGAGTCGGCCCGCCGTGTCCGAGGGGATTACCCACACAGCGAGCGGAACCGCCGGTCGCTAATAGAAAATCATCGTCATCATCATCCTCCTTCGCCATCATCGTCATGATTCGCTGGTGTGATTTCTTGGCAGCGGTCACTGCGATAGCTCAGCTGTGTGTCAGCAGCTTCTCTCCCTCACATGGGCACGGACACACACACACACACCCCCACGCGACACCGTCGTAGCAGCAACGTGCCCACGCGATTTATCAAAACCCCTGCGATGGCCGCCACCGCCGCCGGCGCCCTGCCTGCATGATGTGTGTGCCCGGCAGATAAAATGCGTATTAGCTCACACCGGGTCGAAGTAAGAAACTTGCGCTACACCACCAACACACACACACACAGCACATAGCAGCACTCGAATCCGCGCGTGCGACGGTGTGTGCGTGTGTGTGCACGAACGAGAGCAGAAGCGACGGCGGCAGTCGCTTATAATCGCTCCACACACACGCGGTCGAACGAGAAGTGCTCGAAAGGAACGACCACAGGAGCAGAGAGCAGCTCCGAAACAGGCCCCACATACACACACACGAACACAGCTACTGGTACACGCGCACGTGCAAATCTGACCGCACATTCCGCGAGCCGACACACACAAACACGCGCGCACGCGTTCGGTCACGATCATTCCGTGGGAAAAGCACCCCACTATCAAATGGAAGTGGACAGTTTGCACTATCGAAGCACACACGAAAAAAAAAACTAAACAAACACACACACACGCGCAGCGGACACCTCTCGCTATCACGGTGTTGCTGCGACGTGGACACGACGTTGGCATTTGATTCCAAGTCTCATCCCCCGAACCATAAAGGGTGTATGTGTGCGAGAGTGTGTTTGTGTGTGTGGATATGGGGATGAAATTCGCTTCGACACGAAAAAAAAATGAACCCAATGATCATCGGCTCAAACCTCGAAAACCGTGATCGCGTTTCGCAGGATGAGCGAAAGAGCCGAACGATCCCATTTGCATCCAGCGTGCCAGAGCGAGAGAGGAGAAAGAGCGTTTGGAATAATTTGACAATTAATGGCACCTCGCGTCTCTCTCTCTCTCCTCCCCACACCACCACACACTAAACGGTCTAGCGATCATGGCAAACGCTTTTGGTCAGGTGTATCCACCACCCTCCGTGAGGGAGGTCGTGGGTTTTATAGCTCTTTCACCCTCACGTTGGATCTCTCTCTCCTTTTTCCACGTACGCCGCCGCTGAACGCACCGAAAACTCCAACAAAAGCCACTCCAGAGATCGGGCCATTATCAGCGCGCAGCAACTTAACAGCACTATCACGCCTGACCTCGTCGTCCTCGCTCTATCGCCCTCGTCTTCCTGCTCTCTTTCGCGCTAGCACACACACACACGCGCGCCCTCCGCCGACGGATCCCGCGTTACGCATGCGATTGCGCGATACACTTTTTGCGCTTTGTTGTGTGTGCGCGTTTCCTCAATTTGCGGGTCCTTGTGGTGGTGGTGGTGCTGGTGGCGTCGGGGAAGATTGGGGCAGCAGCGAGCGCCGCAAGGGAAGAATATATTTTTCACACATCACTCCGCACCGACACATCCCCCTGCGCGAAGGGTAGGCTCGCATACACGTGTGATCTCGTTTTTTTTGAGTTGCTCGTCGAGATCAGGCATTACTCTCGATCGATGCGGAGAGTATGAGCAGCAAAATCTGCCTCACGGCAATGCGATTCTGATGCGCATAAAGCCGATGATTCTTCCTGGTTCGGCGAGGCGCACACTGCTCACTCACACACCGCTGCGAGTTCGCAGCGAGCACCGCAGAAGCCGAAAAAAAAGGATTCCTTCCTGCGCTACGAAACCATCCATCTGGCCCCGGTCCGTTTCACTTTTCCTCCCATTCGGCAGTGGGAACTCTGTGTGACGTTTGCACGTATACACGCGTCCCGGAGCTGTGCTACGAACACCACCGCATTCCCGGGCCCGGAATGGTTCGGATAATTATCAATTCAGTTTTTTTCCATCATCCCCGCGCACGCACGGATCGACCCGCGCCGCCGTTCCGGGACACCACACGCCCGTGAGAGAGTGGGCCGCTATCTCCCCGCCCCCCACAACCACCGGGCCCATTATCAACGAACGGCGAGCCTTTCGACGAGACCAGAAAGAGAGCTAGATAGAGACCGGCCCACCACCTGTCCGGTCCAGAAATATCCACGATAACGACACGCACGGCGTTCACGTTCGTCGCGCCATTGTGCGTGCCGGGATCGCGCGAGATCCGCTAGGGGTGGAACCCCTTCTCTGGACACATTCGCAATGTGTCAAATGCAGTAATCAGTTTTGCCCCCGCCTAGAACTAGACCTCACTCAAGTTCGTATCAGGTATGGTTCATATCACAGGCGAATGTTCCGCGCGAATGCTCTATGAAGCTATGTGCCAGTAATAATCCAAGTTCTCGCGTCAGTCGCTTCCAGAGCTGGACCATAACAAGAAGATCTGGAGATCACACGATATCCGAAGCTTTCCGGAACGGGTTTCTCACATGTCCATGCTGTCTGAAAGTTTGGAGCCCCTTCTGCCTAGGAGAATATATTTTTCACACATCACTCCGCACCGACACATCCCCCTGCGCGAAGGGTAGGCTCGCATACACGTGTGATCTCGTTTTTTTTTTGAGTTGCTCGTCGAGATCAGGCATTACTCTCGATCGATGCGGAGAGTATGAGCAGCAAAATCTGCCTCACGGCAATGCGATTCTGATGCGCATAAAGCCGATGATTCTTCCTGGTTCGGCGAGGCGCACACTGCTCACTCACACACCGCTGCGAGTTCGCAGCGAGCACCGCAGAAGCCGAAAAAAAGGATTCCTTCCTGCGCTACGAAACCATCCATCTGGCCCCGGTCCGTTTCACTTTTCCTCCCATTCGGCAGTGGGAACTCTGTGTGACGTTCGCACGTATACACGCGTCCCGGCGCTGTGCTACGAACACCACCGCATTCCCGGGCCCGGAATGGTTCGGATAATTATCAATTCAGTTTTTTTCCATCATCCCCGCGCACGCACGGATCGACCCGCGCCGCCGTTCCGGGACACCACACGCCCGTGAGAGAGTGGGCCGCTATCTCCCCGCCCCCCACAACCACCGGGCCCATTATCAACGAACGGCGAGCCTTTCGACGAGACCAGAAAGAGAGCTAGATAGAGACCGGCCCACCACCTGTCCGGTCCAGAAATATCCACGATAACGACACGCACGGCGTTCACGTTCGTCGCGCCATTGTGCGTGCCGGGATCGCGCGAGATCCGCTAGGGGTGGAACCCCTTCTCTGGACACATTCGCAATGTGTCAAATGCAGTAATCAGTTTTGCCCCCGCCTAGAACTAGACCTCACTCAAGTTCGTATCAGGTATGGTTCATATCACAGGCGAATGTTCCGCGCGAATGCTCTATGAAGCTATGTGCCAGTAATAATCCAAGTTCTCGCGTCAGTCGCTTCCAGAGCTGGACCATAACAAGAAGATCTGGAGATCACACGATATCCGAAGCTTTCCGGAACGGGTTTCTCACATGTCCATGCTGTCTGAAAGTTTGGAGCCCCTTCTGCCTAGGAGAATATATTTTTCACACATCACTCCGCACCGACACATCCCCCTGCGCGAAGGGTAGGCTCGCATACACGTGTGATCTCGTTTTTTTTTTGAGTTGCTCGTCGAGATCAGGCATTACTCTCGATCGATGCGGAGAGTATGAGCAGCAAAATCTGCCTCACGGCAATGCGATTCTGATGCGCATAAAGCCGATGATTCTTCCTGGTTCGGCGAGGCGCACACTGCTCACTCACACACCGCTGCGAGTTCGCAGCGAGCACCGCAGAAGCCGAAAAAAAGGATTCCTTCCTGCGCTACGAAACCATCCATCTGGCCCCGGTCCGTTTCACTTTTCCTCCCATTCGGCAGTGGGTGTGTGTGTGTATGAGAGAGAGAGAGGTTTGCAGACGCATTACAACTGGTTTTGTTCTGGGCTGGAGATGGTAATTACAATGCCGCACCTCACCAAGCAGAACGCGGACTCCACACTCCGTCACCCTCCCCCGAAACAGGCCGACGGGTGTGATAAGACGCGCAGGACCCTAGAGACCCGGGAGACACTTGCACGCTGCGCACGGGCGGGAAAGACCGCAGGAGAAAGGCCATCGACCATCGGCGAGTGCAAATTAGTAATTAGCGCGAACGGGAAGCCGGGTGACAGGTGTGTGTGTGCGCGCGTTTCTTCGCCCAACCGTTTGCCATCGGCTCTCCAAATCGGATCTTAACGATCGCGGTGAAACCGATCGAATCGCAACGGCGAGCGCGTTTTTCTGCCCGCCCGACGCCCAATAAAGGTCGATGGAAGGAAGGAATCGAACCGGCGCCGGCCGAGATGGAGCAATAATTTATTCCGATGCAAAAGTAGACTGGCACTGGGTCCGTCCCACCCGGTGCCACCCTCGAGAGCGTAACCATGTGCAACGCGAAATATTGCGCGAGGCATACACACACACACACACACGAACACACGGTCCACTGCCTGCTGTTCAGCTGTTGCTGTGTGTACGTGAATCGGTGACCAACGGAAAGAAGCAGAGGAGGAGGAAGAAGACGAAAAAAAAACGTTGCTCGGTGTGCTACGCAAGTTTCTAGCGCTTGCGATGCACGTGTCACCGACGGTGGAGATGGATGGCCCCGGGGTGGCTGGCTACCGAAAACCAAGGGCGAATCGGCGAACCGCCCAGGAACGGTGGAGTGAAACGAGCCAAATGTGCCAAAGGTGGTTGGGAAGCGGCGGCGTTAAGGGTAGGCTTACACATACTCCAGCAGCTCCCCCTCATATGGCCACACGGGATGGCACGGGATGGCAACGAGGAACGAAAACCAAGGGCGAATCGGCGAACCGCCCAGGAACGGTGGAGTGAAACGAGCCAAATGTGCCAAAGGTGGTTGGGAAGCGGCGGCGTTAAGGGTAGGCTTACACATACTCCAGCAGCTCCCCCTCATATGGCCACACGGGATGGCACGGGATGGCAACGAGGAAGGGATATGACGGTGGATAAGGAGCGAGTGCTAAATAGTGCCCTCTCCCCCTCGTGATCTTCCTCCTGCCGGGGTTTGTCTTCCGGGATCTTCGTCCGGTAATCCTGTGCGGTGCGGTCGCAAGCTTTTGAGGCAGCCGGTCACCAGTTGTGTGTTATGCAGATACGGCAGCGGACGATCGAACTTCTAGTGATCGAGATATGTGAGGAGAACTCGAACGGGCGATCGAGCTTTTGAGGTGCGCTGTTCCTACTCTGCGTGATGTAGAAGACGGAGCTGGAAGATAAAGAAATTGAGGCTTTCAACTAGTCTGGGCACAAATCGCGAACGATCTTCCGAGCAGATATCTTCATAGGCATCAAAGGTCGTGATCTTTAAAGCGGATTCTAGCCAGTTGGCTGGTTTGTTTGTCTATTAAAGAGACTTTGGACAATAGAGCTCCATTCGTCTCTCTGATTCTAGCCAGAGCTGGTTTTGTTTTGTAACAAATTTGTACGCAATATTTACCAACCTTTGTGTGTACTGAGCCTTTTTTTTTGTTCGTTGTTGAAGAATTTGGTGACATCATGCATGCTGAATCTTCTAACCTGCTTCCGATGCAGTTCGTGCCATTTTTTGCCTTTTGGGGGCCTCCAAAACTCAAACCCATTCATTGCTGACTGCTGTAGACATAATATGCGTCCACACAAGACGCACCAGGCTGCGGTTTGTGGACGTTGCAGACACCAATTTTGCTTTCTCGCAGTGCGTGCTCCACCCTTAATGAGTAGGTTATTTTTTGTTGTCATCTGATTGGGTAGGGTTTTCGGTGCGTTTCACCTGATTGCATTGGCGGCTACCAGCAGTGGAAAAAAGCCTCCAGGCCAGCTGTTGGCCACTGTGCGCCGGATTGCAAATGAAGCGATTCTACGGGCAACATTTGGTTCATCAAATTTTGGCAATGTCGTAATCGAGCGCGGTAAAGCGGCTAAGGTGAGCTTTTTTCAAAATTCAAATGGCTCAGTGATTTGCAGTTCCACTGAATGCAGTTTCTGGGCGCTTTTCCAAGGGGTTGTAGTTTTTGACATTTTTTATAGTACTAATACATCACCCTCACATCAGTGCGCTCGCTAGTCGCTTAAAGTTCCAGTTCTTCCGAACTTCCTAACGTTGACCTTCATTCCAAGCGGCAAGTGTCTGTCGCTCGCCGAAAAAGGGCACGCATACCCGCGCCCCGGGATCAATCAAGTTAATAAAGCCGGCCCATCACTGATAGCCACACAAATACGTTACAAAGGGCTGGAAGGGTATACTGTATTCAAATGCTCGCGCAAATTGAGGCTTTCAACTAGTCTGGGCACAAATCGCGAACGATCTTCCGAGCAGATATCTTCATAGGCATCAAAGGTCGTGATCTTTAAAGCGGATTCTAGCCAGTTGGCTGGTTTGTTTGTCTATTAAAGAGACTTTGGACAATAGAGCTCCATTCGTCTCTCTGATTCTAGCCAGAGCTGGTTTTGTTTTGTAACAAATTTGTACGCAATATTTACCAACCTTTGTGTGTACTGAGCCTTTTTTTTGTTCGTTGTTGAAGAAGTTGGTGACATCATGCATGCTGAATCTTCTAACCTGCTTCCGATGCAGTTCGTGCCATTTTTTGCCTTTTGGGGGCCTCCAAAACTCAAACCCATTCATTGCTGACTGCTGTAGACATAATATGCGTCCACACAAGACGCACCAGGTTGCGGTTTGTGGACGTTGCAGACACCAATTTTGCTTTCTCGCAGTGCGTGCTCCACCCTTAATGAGTAGGTTATTTTTTGTTGTCATCTGATTGGGTAGGGTTTTCGGTGCGTTTCACCTGATTGCATTGGCGGCTACCAGCAGTGGAAAAAAGCCTCCAGGCCAGCTGTTGGCCACTGTGCGCCGGATTGCAAATGAAGCGATTCTACGGGCAACATTTGGTTCATCAAATTTTGGCAATGTCGTAATCGAGCGCGGTAAAGCGGCTAAGGTGAGCTTTTTTCAAAATTCAAATGGCTCAGTGATTTGCAGTTCCACTGAATGCAGTTTCTGGGCGCTTTTCCAAGGGGTTGTAGTTTTTGACATTTTTTATAGTACTAATACATCACCCTCACATCAGTGCGCTCGCTAGTCGCTTAAAGTTCCAGTTCTTCCGAACTTCCTAACGTTGACCTTCATTCCAAGCGGCAAGTGTCTGTCGCTCGCCGAAAAAGGGCACGCATACCCGCGCCCCGGGATCAATCAAGTTAATAAAGCCGGTCCATCACTGATAGCCACACAAATACGTTACAAAGGGCTGGAAGGGTATACTGTATTCAAATGCTCGCGCACTTCCTCCTCTCTATTCCGATCGGTCCGATCGACCGGCAGTCCAGTCGCCAAACCCGTCTGGCCCCTAATTTGCCCTTCACAGCATCGGAAACCAATCTATCATGTGGAAGGTGTAGAGGGTTTTTTTCTCTGTGTGTGTGTGTGTGTGTTTCGGCGATCGTTTGCCCTTCGCCTTCCGCGGCGCGCGAACACGGAAGGACGGACGAGTTTAGGCAGCAATCGACCCTGAAGAGTTCATGAGACGGGCGAATGTGGGACTTTTTCGGACAGGTTCCAATTCGTGGCTTTGTGTGCGTGCCATAGATATTCTGTGTCAGACTTTACCTCCGAAAAAGCTTCAGTACGATTGAAGCATGTCCGGTGCTGTCTATCTTCTATGCAGTGCTCCTACTACCACTTTCCAGGTGCTATAGGATACAGGTTTGTAGATACGTTCTGAAGACGAGTTTTCGAGATGGGTCAAGTTTGCCGGGAAATCCTAAAAATAATTTCAACGGAAGTTTTTCCGCCGAAATAAGCTAATGCTTCAAATTTAGCCGTTTTTCCTGAGTTTGGGGACAAGTTCTATTCTTAGCATATGGCTTCCAGAGAAAAAAAGATAGTTTATTACATTTCAATTCCGGGTTGAATCACACGCATCATGTTTCGTGCATTCGTGAACATCAGGAAGACCAAGTTGGCAAGCTGAGCCACATTTCGCAACAGGTGGCCATAGACCGAAGGAACCCGAACATCCCAGAATCCAACCGATTCCTAGGCCCTTCGTGACCGAACAGCCGATGAAAGTCGGGTGCGAATTCGTGGATACTCCTTGATTCGGACTAGCCACCCATTGTTTTTTTTGGGGCGAAAAAGGCACAGGCCTCCAAAGCGGAAAGAGAAAGGACATAGCGCGCCAGAAGGAGCAAATATGAGCTTTTGCACGGAACGAACCTGCTGCCGGATTGGCTGTCGCGTTTCCGTCGCGGTTCTGGCGCACGACCCACTGCGCATACGTTTTTTTTGGGGCGAAAAAGGCACAGGCCTCCAAAGCGGAAAGAGAAAGGACATAGCGCGCCAGAAGGAGCAAATATGAGCTTTTGCACGGAACGAACCTGCTGCCGGATTGGCTGTCGCGTTTCCGTCGCGGTTCTGGCGCACGACCCACTGCGCATACGGTCCTTTGTACATACCAGATATCCTTCTCCAGCCCGCTGCCTGGAACATTGGTTCGTTACAATCCGCTTATATACCGACGGTGTGGCAGGCTTTTTTGATGCGCTTATCAACCAACGGCCGCCTTGCAGGCTCGCGAATGGGAAAGCTCTCAGGGTTTGGCTTTCGCACCGTTTTTTTTTGTTTGGCGCCACATTTTTGGCCAACGCCTTTCGGTAGCGCGAACTCCACAAGTGCGGCCTGGCGCTCACGGATGCCATGGTTGTCTTTGTCCTACTGATGGAGATTTTTTTACAGCAAACGAAAAAAAAAACACGGAAGGACGGACGAGTTTAGGCAGCAATCGACCCTGAAGAGTTCATGAGACGGGCGAATGTGGGACTTTTTCGGACAGGTTCCAATTCGTGGCTTTGTGTGCGTGCCATAGATATTCTGTGTCAGACTTTACCTCCGAAAAAGCTTCGGTACGATTGAAGCATGTCCGGTGCTGTCTATCTTCTATGCAGTGCTCCCACTACCACTTTCCAGGTGCTATAGGATACAGGTTTGTAGATACGTTCTGAAGACGAGTTTTCGAGATGGGTCAAGTTTGCCGAGAGAGAGAGAGAGAGAGCCAAAGCGATTTTTAATTATTATTTTTATTCGTTTTTAGATCATAAGTGTATCGAATCTGATTTTTATAGTTTTCGTGTAACTTGTGCCGGAGTTTTGTTTTGTTTTTAACAATATACAACTTGTATGTGAAATTTTTCGAATTTCGTCTAGGAACCTCGACTTTGTCGGGCTGAAACAAAACAAAACACTAGCCACTAAATAAGGCAGGTCCGGGCTATTGGTAGCAGGCCATGAAACGAAACCATAGTTTCTAGTCGCGGATGGAGGCGCAGTAGCGAATGTAGCAGTGGAACCATTTCTTTCTTGACCCTTTTTGTCAAAATTCTGCCAGAATCAATCAAAGGGAAGGATGCACCAGGATCGTGTGCTGCGGGAAAGGGGTTTGTTTTTCCAATAGTGTCAATTATTTGCAAACCTACCAGACACCGACAGTGGATCCGTTCTGTTTCCCGCGTGCCTGTGTGTTCATTATCACGGACGTTTCGAGAGAAGAATCATTATCATATCCTAGTCCTTCGTTCGAGGAGCAAACCGGTACCGGCTGGTCTGCACCAAGGGCTCAGCCTCGGAGCTGTTCATTAAAAGGGCTGCCATAATCGTGTTTTCCTTTTTAAATAATGCATTACTTTAAAGAAACGATTTACACTGTATTATTACGGTTAGTTGTTAGGGTTGTCGGTTCAGTTCCCTTCGCGCCATGCGTTTAGTAGGATCGGATTTTCGGAATTTTATTTTTCACCAAGAGGAGAGAGAGAGTGAAACATTGTGCAGAAGAGCGAGTGTGTCCACCCTCCAGGGAACCAACCAGCCGAAAATACCTCACGTAAAAGTTTATCCGTTTTTGTTTTTGCCCCGGTTTCCCCCAAACTTCGATCGAAGGTGCCCGGAAGGTGGTCGGACAAAAAATCAAAAAGGCCGTTATTGGAGTTAGTTGAAAATGGTACGAAGTATTCCCGACAAGTGGCGCGGAAAACGATTCGTTTCGGGTTTTTATTTGAACTTAATGGTAGCAGCAGTAGAAGCAGCAGCAGCAGCAGGAGGAAGCAAAACGAAAAGCAAACCAACGACAATTTTGCAATATTAATCTTTACTACGCAGAGCAAAACAATCATCCCCGCCACCCAAAAACCCACATACCGACGACAACGCAAGAGCAATCTCGTTTAGTGCTTTAATCTTCTTACCCCGCTTCCGCGCGGAAGGACAAACCGCATCGCGGGCCTCTACGAAGATGCTTTTGTTTTCGTAGCTGCTCATTGCGGGCTCCCGTGCTTGCGGGATTGTGTCTCTCATGAGTAAATCTCATTCCACGTTACATCCATGATATCGTGAAGAATCGAAATATCCATATATATATTTTTAATACAATCAACTGTACTACCTGCCTCAACGTGCGAAAATGCTTCTGCGGTGTGGCCGAGATAAATGAGTAGGCAGTAGATGGGGCGAGTGGCATTGAGTAGGGAAAACCGAGAAGGCAAGAAGAGAGAGAGAGAGAGAGGCAACTCAACAAATGCGAAACAGGAAAAGCAAACAAAACAAAGGATGCATTTAGTGAAAACAAAACAGAAACAAACAAAACAAACAATATTGTACATAGCATTAGGACGGCACGACGCGGACCGTGTGCCGAGCGAGACAACAAAACCTGGGTTAACTGAAAAGCAATGGAGCACCGGGAGAAGAAGGGTAGTGCTGGGCATGCTGTACAAGGCCTCGAAAATGAAACGTTTAAATCGTAAGACGGTTGATAAACCAAACACCAAAACAAACCGTAAACAAACTGGAAAAAAAGAGCGTTAAAAGAGAAATGCTCGTACTCCGGACTAGTACGGCTCGGAGCACAAGAACGTGCGTGTGCCATTTTTCGAAACAAACCCCGCTTGAAGCACGCGAGATAACAACGAGAGCGAGATTGGGAGGAACACGCTTACCAACCCAGTAGGTGCGGCGAACGGGCTACGAGGAGCCAGATTAGGGTGAAAGAGAAATGAACACGGTCGCGGATCGTACGTTATTAGTGCAAAAGCGAGGGCGACACACCGTAGCTCGCTCTCTCTCTCTATCTCTCTCATATACACTGTTCCTTCCTTCCTTCTCTTCCCGAGTCCCCGCTAAAAGGGCTGGCGCATTTAAGCAATTTTTTTGAACGAAACAACCCCGCAAAACACCCGCAAACAATGCCAACGCCTCCGGTAGTTTGAGTCGAATTCCTCATTATGCGATATTTGCTAAATATATTAACTGTTGTGTACCTTTTATCATCCTTTCCATTCGTTTTATTTTCGTAGAGTAAGACAATTTTTCGTTTCGTTCAGTTCGATCACTCCGATTTTCGCCTAAACTAAGCTACCATTTCTTAGTATGTAAGAAATCGGAACCCGTATGAGTTGTGTGCATTGGAAGTAAAAATATGTAATGTTAGAAACACCGATTGGACCGATTCAATTTGAAGTGCATCAATAAGTTAGGCTCGTGTCACTGTGTGCAGCATGTTCAACTCGTTTTTAAACTTTAAACTATTCGTTACATTTCTTTCTACTTTCTCCACCGATCGCTACGGATCACCGCTGTAGGAGTACCTGTACAAATTCTATTAGTATTAATGCAAGAGAACAAGAAATGACCGTACAACCAACGCCTTCCAAGCAACCCAGCAAATGTACACACATAGCGCCGCCCTCAGTCCTGGTGTAGTAGGTCTCCTCCCAAAGCATTCTATCCAACTATCTTCCGGGGCTTTTTAGTCGACCCTGTCTCCTGCCAAAAGCGCCGCGCGCCGTAAGTTATCCGTGTTCCCTACTTTCTCTCACTGCGTGGTTTGAGTGGGTTTGATTGAAGTAACCAGTACGTGTAATGTTTGCCCGTGTAAGATCATTCGCCCGTAACAACCAACTCCCGTACCGTATCTCCCAGCTGCGTTTCTGTGGCGTAGTCCGTCCTCCATTCGGCGTTCCGTCCTGTACCTCGCGCCGTAGTGTTAGTGTTTGCGCTTTGCGAGTGTACTAATCCGTCAACCGTGAATGTGTTTGGATCAATTTCACAGCCCGATGGAACGGAAGAATGCAGCTATAGTAGCAACACCGAAGCCGAGCTGGAGTAGTTTTGCTAATGGCATTGCCGACCAGCGCCCTCTGCTCGCGCACAACACATGCTAGAACCGCTTAGAGACGCACGCACTCTGCTAGTCCGCCGCGATGGTCGCTCACGCTGCACAGTTTGCACCACAGTTTCGGGTTGTTCGTATCTGTTCTGCTCTCCGTTGCTCGATCTGTTTCATGCGACACAGGGCGTGTTTGCGTGTGTGGTTTTCCATTAGACTAATAGTCCTCCATTGCAATCCTTATTGTTTCGTGTTTGTTTTTGTAGTTTAATGTACTTTTAACTTTTTGAAGATTTTTTTTAATCATTTTGTTATTATTTTATCTCACTATCTTATTGCAGCCAACTACTCCTGTACCCTGATTCGGAATCGCGGTCTTTCGTTTCTTCTGTTATTTGTTACTACAAAATCGATCGTTACGTTTGTCGGGAAGATTACAAATTTTAAGGTTAGGATTCGAAGTTTAAGTGCAACGAATCAGGTTTAACACATTAGAAGAATGTTATGTAATCTATTATTTTACAAATTTGCCGTTGTTTGTTAACTAGTTTTTCTGAAAACGAATCTGATACCGTTCGAGAGAATAATGATTCGCTACTTTCGTTTTGTACATTTGGAGCACATATACTATTGTAACGCAGCACTAAGCGATAACATCATACCAATGCTTTGGACACATCACATCAAGCGAAAACTGCAGAAAACAAAAACATTCGATACCTTTTCCCGTGCAGTATGGGACGAGGCCTTAAATAGAGCACAGTAGAAAATGCAACATAAAAAGTAAAACCCAGATGTATACTGAAACCGGTAGAGTATTACAGTAAAAGTTGATCATAGCAAAGAGAAACCAGAACAAACGACAAGTCACCTCTTAGTGCAGTTGAAAAGCGATCAAATTGATGCGCCTGATCACATTTGTTCGTTACATTGTTTAACATAATTCATTCTATATTCAGTAACACAGCACATATGTAAAGCATTCGTATAGCTCATATAATCAAACTTTTTTCTACATATTAATTCAACCGCACTTGTTTACACAATAACGCTTGATGCAACCGAAGACAAACTCGCACGGTAGAACGAAAAGTGAGCGAAAATGGCCGTGGGCAAATTGGTCCCGATTCGTAGAGCTGGAAAACCGACGCGAAATAATGTCGCAATGAATTCTAGGGAGAAACAGCGGTGAGTTTTCGCTTACATTTCGCTCCGGATCGTGCGATACACGGGCTGAGCTTTCAGTATCACAGTGCTTTTGACAAAAAAAGACCACTTCACACCGCTCCTTCACTTGTGCGATTCTACGCGTGCAGTATATGCAAACTTAACGGCTCCATCCTGAAACAAAACGGACGTTTATGTCGATTTCAGTTCAAACACACGTAAAACCATGCGGCGAGCACACGCAACCAGGGCGTCCTACCCGGTTAGACCACGTGTATCGATCGATCCGAGTAGGCAGCGCTCAATGGTGCCGAGGTGATGGTACACAGAAGCAAAACAAAAAGCAAGTGGTACATCCGGTACGATTCGGTCTTTAAAGCCCATGAAAAACACATGCATTCAAACAAATGAAAAAAAATCAAACAAACTTACGTGCAACTATGTCCGATTGACAATTGATAAGGATGTTCGTGGTGGTCGTTCTGTTGAACGTGTTCGTGGGACGATCGGCAGCCGAATCTCTCAACTCTAAAAAGCAAGAAAAAACGATAAAAAAAATTACCTGAATAAGTATGATAACAAAACGATATATTACGATACATAAAGCAAGAAAAAGTATGGAAAAATCAAACTGCATATTACGATTGGGTAATAAATGTATGATCGGAAATAAGCACCTTGTGTTTCGACGCCTGTTTTTTTTTGTGGTTCTCCGGTGTGCCGAAAGCCGGTAGTGGCACTTGCCCCTATTTTACCAATTGTGAGTTCCTTTCGTTGCGAATTGCGTTTACCAGGCCCGGCGATGCACGCCAGTCACGTATGCCGTAGAGCGTGTAGTGTTGCTCCCGAAACTCCACCAACGCCATCACCCCGGGGCGGGTGGAACTCCACTGCGAACGTGGAGCCGGCCCGCGCAGTAGAAGGCGCCCCCAACACTAAGCCAAACACACACACACAGCCGATCAACGCCTGGGACGCCTGCGCTCCGCGTCTTCCCAGTAAGTGCATGTTGTATTCCCCCGGAGTTGGTACTGGTTCCCCGTAAGTGTAGCCGTAAGTTACGTGCAGTAAGTAGTAGTTCATTCGCACACCACACACACCACGCGCCTTTCGAACGAAACCGTAAGCTTGTAAGCGACAGCACTCGCCAGCGAGTGTGAACAAGTACGAGATTCCATCCACATTCGACCATCATTTCCCATTGCCTCGATATCGCCCGTTCCGCTTTGCGCTAACAAATGTCCTTCCACTTCAAGCGTTCCTCTTCCATGCGCCGCATGACGGCGAGCGTGTCCGGGGTGGATCTGTGCCGGAGCAT